>BRDA01042444.1:0-13915 GCA_036984385.1 Crenuchus spilurus
GATTATGAACAGGACCGGTGACAAGGGGCAGCCCTGTCGGAGTCCAACATGCACCGGAAACAGGTCTGACTTACTACCGGCAATGCGGACCAAAAAAGGTCTTTCTTTCCATAAAATATAATTGTTAATAAAACAGCCCTTAAATAAAAGATCTTTGATAAGTGTTGGTGTTGTAAAAATGTAATCCATTACAAATTATTCATTACTTCTCTGAAATTGATGTGGGATTACTTTACACATGATTTCCAGATAAATGTAATCTGATTACTCAAAAGTCTACCTCAGTCAAATTCCTATCACCTGTGATATTGTCAATTTAATATAAAAGTAGATTAGGTCCCAATATCCATCATGGAGGACATAAAAAGTATTCTGATAGATGCGGTCATGAAAGGTGAAGAAGGGGGTGGATGCAGGGTATGACATCTCTTCTTTATTTAACATAAATTCATATAATAACTGTGACTTGGCTGTGGAAACACATGTGAACTTGACCAAACCCCTTGGAGTCTGAGGGTTTTTCTGACACTGATGTAGTCTGACTTTTTTTACAAATGACACCCATCTAAAATGATTTTTTTTCTAAAGCGTTACACAGGCTTTTGTTCAACACAAACTCAGCAACAACAGTGTCAAAACAGTAAGAGTGTCCTAAATCTATATTTTGATTAAATCTGCTCTAAACTTAGACTTTCCAAAAACCGATTTTCAGATGTGCTGATATATTGTGAAAAACCACACGCTAAACATTTCTAGCCAAGACTTTTGAGCTGAATAAACAGAGGTGTTGGCTACACACTGCTCATTACAGTGTTTAGAAATTGTATGTGGTTTTATTTCTAAAGCTTAACAAATGTGAGTTGATATGTTTTACTCATTCAGTGGTTCCTAGATTGAATACTTATGAGATAGGTGTGAACATTCAGCTGAGAGATCTTTGTTCAGATTTAACATTCCACACATTTCATGACCGTTAATCCACCATTGGAATGTCTGGTATTACCATGTCATTATGATATGAATAACAATGGGGAAAAATGCACATCTGTTTGACTCGCTTTGAAAAATGTGTCTCTGCTATAATAATATAATAATAATAAATAAAGCTATAATAGTTATATAAGTGTTTTTGCAGAATTTTGTTAATATGGCGCCAGTGGGAACGCCAGCTCCAGAGGGTTAAGACAATACATTTAGACAATTAAGTGACCAAGGAGGGCTATGACACATGAGGAAACATTTCAATTAAACATAATTAGGCAAGAGATGGGGAACCAGGGCTGTGGAATCCTGAGACACAGGTAAGCACAATTACTAGACATGGTGTGGGTGGAGACATGATAGCACGTGGACAACGTAAACAAAAAGCACCTGGACAAGACAGAAATGAGGCTGTGATGGGAGGTTTCACAGATGCTTATCAATTGCTTTGAAAGGTAGCTAAAACAATAAACATAATAAATGTATATATATATATTTATTGAGAATCATGTTCACCACAGAGGACAAACATGAACAACTAGGTCTTATGACTCTTAACTTGATGAAATGAAAGTGGAAGCAAAAGTTCTACAATAAAAACTTCGTTGCAAGTACTACATCACTCATTCATTAGGCTTCCTGGCCAATCACAAGTTACTACTCAATTTTTTAAAAGGAAGCATCTTGTTTCAGCTCTATTGATTGCAGGCTCCGACACGTCAACTTCCTCCTCCTTTCTCCCCACCATCAGCAGGTCTTTTACTCAGGGGGGTGACTCCGCCCATGCCATCCATCTATCCGGCAGTATCTTCTCTAGACCAAATATTGTAGAGCTGGGCTGGAGACGGGGCCTACGCCAAAGAACCCAATAATTAATTTCTCTACTAATATCCTTTACCTGAGCTTTCATGGCAGAATAATTGTTATACTTACTTACTTTAAGACTCATGTGGAAATAATATTACTACACTTCTTATTCTTATGGGCAAAATATATCCTTGTCTTCTATTTACAGACATAGAAATGGTATTGATTACCACCACCAAGCAGAATTGTTTTGCTTGTTTCAATGAATTTAGCAAAAATCAATTGAGGTACAACTGAAGAGGTTTATTCCAGAGCTGTATAATCATTAGTAACACTTTTAGTTATTGAAATCTACTGTTTGTAGTAGATATACAATGTCAAAATACTCATTTTTATTTCTCTAACACAGGTGCCACACATTTTAATATTGCATTGACTTTGATATATGTGTAAATGTATGTCCCTCACAACAATGACCATCAACAGAACATTTTGAAACAATACCCTTCAATTACTTCATGTTAATAACTGCATTTTCTTAGACTTTAAGCAGACACCATCACACTGCGCTGCCGTCTGTTACTAACTAATTGGCATGATTCATGACTTGACTGTGAGCGAGGACTGGTGACAGATCTTGAGCCAGGAGCAGATCTGGATCTGCTGCTTCGGGAGGAGGCCTGTGAAGCCCGCTGCCGGAGGTTCTGAGATATCGGCCGGTGGAGATTCCTGTTAGATGAGCCGGATGCCATGGTGACCAGCCAAGGATGTTTAAGAGCCTGCTCTGCTGTCATTCTCTGCTCAGGGTTGAGGCTCAGCAGACGATCTATGAAGTCTTTAGCCTGGTTAGATACAGAGCTCCAGGGCTGAAGACAAAGAAAGACAGATACAGAGACTGAGAGGGGTTAATTGGTTCACACAGAAGTGTCCCATATCCCATTTTCAATGCTCTTACAACACCCCTTCATTATACCCCCATAATAAAAAGAGCTTGATCATTATCTGATGAGATAAATCAGGTGTGTAGGAAGTATTGAAATCTTAATAATGTTTTAATTACAATTAAAAATGCCTTTCCATTTAAAAATGAGTTTAATATTTATAGTTTTTATAGCTAGAGTTTAATATATAGCAGTGTCTCAAAATGATAGCGCAGCTGAGGTTGGAGAGACATAGCTAGCAGTAATAGCTGAAGGCTTCTTGTTAGTGTCCAGTCCCACACACTGTACTGACACATCTTGGCTTATAAACATTAGAAATGTGGTACACACTGAACATCTTAAAAACATTACCATTTTATTAGTGCATCTCATTTGCTCACAGCTATTTCACTTATTTCTCATCATGTGTGTTGGACTGTGGGTGGGTCAGATCTGTGGGCTGTAACATGTGAAAGTGCTGCACTGATATTCCTGCAGTGATATCAATTATTTCTTGCTCTCTTTCCCCCAAAATGTGAAAGCTACAACTGTGCCATTGTCAATTTTTGAGAATTGTGAGATATTAATTTGACAAGAATTTGATACTACATGTTTGGCTACAAATACTGTGCAAACTATGAATATTTATGATATCTGCATATGTGCACTCTTAAAAAAGGGCATTCAAAGCCCTTCAAGGGTTCTTTGTTAAAGGCACCAGTTCTATGCAGAATCAAGTACACTCAAAGAACTTTCTGAATGCCCAAAGGGTTCTTTACAGTTATGGATCATCTTTATTCTTTGTGTGTGCATTATTTGAATTATGCCACATTATACTGACTTTGGTGGTTTATGACTTTTAGGTTATATGTTGTCCAGCGTGTCCTGGTTCATACTCAATACATAAAAAAATGAATTTGTTTACATTTTAAAAAATTGTCTGTTAAATTTAGAAAAGGGCAAATACATTTGGACAAAATAAAACATTCTTTATAGCACCAAAAACGTTCTTTGTATAGAACCCAGGCTTGAGGCCTTGTTGGCCCTCTGTATAGCTTGTTTCTGGTTAGCTTGTTAGCTTTAGGCTTTGTAGGCCTTCAGTATAGCTTGTTTCTGATTAGCCTGTTAGCTTGAGGCCTTGTCGGCCCCCTGTATAACTTGTGTCTGATTAGCCTGTTAGCTTAAGGCCTTGTCGGCCCTCAATATAGCTTGTTTCTGATTAGCCTGTTAGCTTGAGGCCTTGTTGGCCCCCTGTATAACTTGTGTTTGATTAGCTTGTTAGCTTAAGTCCTTGTCAACCCTCTGTATAGCTTGTTTCTGATTAGCCTGTTAGCTTGAGGCCTTGTTGGCCCCCTGTATAACTTGTGTTTGATTAGCCTGTTAGCTTAAGTCCTTGTTGACCCTCTGTATAGCTTGTTTCTGATTAGCCTGTTAGCTTGAGGCCTAGTCGGCCCTCTGTATAGCTTGTTTCTGATTAGTTTGAGGCCTAGTCAGCCCTTTGTTTATTCTTTGTTTGCCTTTTAGTTAGCTTGGGTGTATATTCAGTTATTTTTGTTTATATTATTTATTTTCTGCTTTACTTGCTTAATATCCTTGGTTGCTCTGTTTGTTGTTTTAGTTTAATCTTTGTTTCACTATTAATCATTGTTAAATCCTTATGTCTATTACCTGCACACATCGTTCTGTTTTCCTGATGTCTTGTTATAATAGAACCATTTAACTAGAGTTCTGTATAGAGTTCTAGGGTTGCCACCCGTCCTGTAAAATACGGAATCGTTCCGTATTTGTAAATTAAATGTGTCATTCCGGAACGCGCTTTGTTCTGTATTTTTATCAAAGGGGGTGAAATAAAGTTGAACTGAGACAGAACGATATGTGTGAATCTGCTGCTCTCTCTTACCTTCTCTGTCGTGTTTCAGCAGAGTGTGTGTGAGTGATGGGTCATTGGCGAACGAAATGGCTCTTGGAGTCAACTCTTGAAGTGAGTGATCAGAGCTGACTCATGTCTGGGAGCCAGATTCGTTTCCCCCCCTTGAAGTCGTACGGGATTGGTCAGTTACACCATGTAAGGTGTGGGGTGTCGCTATATTTGTATCAATTGTTGCATGCGGCCACACAGAAAGATAAGCTACAAAAAGACTCTGCATGTGATGAAAGCTGCATATGACGAAAAAAATTACATAAGTTTAAATAAATAAATGCACATATAAAAAACGAAATAAAAAATTACACACATTGTAATGAAGAAGGACATATGTAAATTTATAAAAGGAATCTGTTTCTACACTTCCATGCGTAAAAATTATTTGGCTCAAAATCCAAAGCAGACAACAAAAATTCACTGAAATATAGTCATCAGTATGGAAAGTGTTGGGGGATATGTATTTTTCTTCTAGCATGATACATGTACTACTGCCTGTATTGTAACCATAATTTACTTATTGTACTTTATTATGCCCTATTCCTTAATTAATTAATTATCATTTTGTGATATACTAAAATATGTAACCATGTTGCTGCGAGATACACACATACATATATATATTTTTGTTCTGTTCTTTCTGTAAAATGCAAAACTCTATAAATATACAATTTAGAAAAAATGATTTCAGTTTTTACATTTCTACATTTATTTCATTTCATTCACAGTTGAATTGAAATTATTTTATTACTAGCTTAAGCTAAGCAGGAAGAAGAAGAAGAAGAAGAAGAAGACTTTCGATTTGGGAGCTGTAATAGGTCTTTTAAGTAAACCAAGCCATAAAAGCCCATTGCTGGTGCGAGTCATGACCAATGAAAGCGTTATCTGCTTTGCTAAGATACACCTGAAAATGGTGCGCAATTTTAAAAAGTAACATCTACCAAAGGCATTTTTAGTCTGCTTTATAATGTTTCTCTGACAGTGTAAGACCTTTTATTATATAGGTGCAACATTCAAGCCACACCCAACCCACAATGGAACCCCCCCACATACAATCAAACCCCAAACCCCCCACCACCACCTTTAACTTTACATTGTGATTAGAGCCCTGTCCTGAGCTTGGCTTCAATAGTCTGTAATGCCCTGCCCTATGCCCGGTGAGTGGGTAGGGGACTAACCCTGATCCGGATTAAGATAAGGGATTGATGGAAGGAACTTTACATTTTATTCAATCAGACCATTTATTACCTTTTAGATTACATTTACAGCATATATAGCCAGGCGTGCACATAAAAAAGAAGCATTTACAGATGTTGCTTGGTGCTCACCTTTTACAATGCTCGAAAATACTACAAGCATTGATCATCACTACCCACCTGACATCCACTGTTTGGAGCCATGCTATCTCCTGCAGCCATTTTTAAGCGAATGCTCTTTTTTTACCTTCAGTCTCAGTCTGGCGTTTCTTTGGAGGTGGTGGAACACCAAAGTAATTACTTAATGTAGCTTGTTTCTTGGACATGCTGATGAATCGGTGGAAATCTTGAAAAACAGTGAAAAAATAAACTAGTGCTAATTATCAATTAACTACATTCCTGAGCCCGCCTGTTACCATCAGGGTTGCCATATCCATCAAAATTATTCAGCCAAAAGTCAGTCTAAAATCCGCCCTTCAGAAGCTTAAACTAGCCCAAAATATATGTCTGTCACACGTTTGAAGCAAATGGCAAAACAACTATGAGTGTACGACTTAGTATTTTGTTTATAAGGGATTTATTATCAGTCCATCAAACCTTTTACTTTATCCCAGTCCTTGCAATTATATTTCTTCCTGTATTTCCCCATTTACCATATTAGTTAGTGACTTTCTCTTCACCTTCTCTATCTCTCTCTCTCTCTGTCTCTCTCTCTCTCTCTCCTTATATTATGTTCTCTTTGTTGTTATTGTTGTATTCAAACTTCCTTAGTGTCGACTTTGTACACGTTTGCCCGCCACAATTTGGCATGAAAATCGCGAACCTGTCAACTCCGGTTACCGTGGCCAAACATAATCAAGTAATTGGTGCGCAAACACGCGTCACTTTGTAATTCACGTTGCGCATCGTTAATTATGACCACGCATGCGCACCTGCACACCACTTATGTGCATCCCTGTATATAGCCTACGTAAATATACAGCCTAATGTCCAGCTTCTATGTAGGGTGGGGAGGGGGTGGTGGTGTCTAGTTTTAACACACTGTTACATTAAATCTACCACGTCTCAACTTAAAAAAATCAGAATGAAATTTGTAATATACAGAATCATTAGAAACATTCTGTCAATGTAATGTGAATAAAATATATTCCGTTTTATATTCTGAAATATAAAGCCAAAACTTTATATTGTTTAGTTGGCTGAATAGTTTTTGTTTTTGTTCTAAAACAAAAACTCTTCAGTTTTTGGCTCAAACAACACATAACAGTACTGAATCATTTATGTTTGCAGTATTGTTTGTATTGATTTATCAGCCTTTTAGTGATGGTTTTATCTACCTCTGTCTGTTACCGGGATCCACCTTTGGGTTCAGTTGTAACTCACTCTGTTTACAGTTGAAATGTCTATAAACACTTCTGAAAAGTCTGTAGCACAGATGTGCAGTCTATTTTTATAAAAATAGGATTCAACAGCACAAAAGGCTGTGCCCTGCTCTCTCTCCTATGTATATTGTTGTGGATTATTGGTAGACATTGCCAGTTCACATGACAGAAAACAAGCCATCAGATCGGACTGTAAATAGAATAGTTTACACTACAACAACTCATGACCTCTGAAGCAAAAAGAGCTTAAGGTCTTTTTCTCAGGCCATCTATACCAAACACATGCTCAGAAAAGATGCAGCAAGCAGCAAAGCGAGGCCTAGTTCTGTATCCTAATCCACTTTTTTCTCTCCGAGTTTCTCTCTATTACACACACTCACTCACTCTCAGAGGCACACACACACACACACACACACACACACACACACACACACACACACACACACACACACACACACACGCTCTCTCTCTCTCTCCCACACATAGTAATGACAATTAATCATCCATGAAATTGACAATCGCAAGACTGTTGCTGACGAATGGAAAGAGCAGGCCTTACTCAAAGACACATACACTGCATGCAATTTTAGAAGAAAAAATACAAATCCATAAGTCATTCTATGTCATTTCTCCACCAAAGGGAAGAGCCCCTCCTTAATACTTTTATTGAGGAGGGGAAAGAAAAAAGTCTCGCATCAATAAAACATTGAGGGAGCTGAATGACTAACTCCGAGTCGCTCAGCCATCATCTATCATTCTCTGTCTTGTTGGGCGGATCCTTATTCATCTGCTTAAATATATATCTGAAGTAAAGTGAGGGTCTTTGCCGAGTCTCTTTGTGTGTGTGTGTGTGTGTGTGTGTGTGTGTGTGTGAGTGTGTCTTTACTCTATAAGTGATGGCTGAATAGTTTCTAATTACCACAACACCACTTGCAAATTCAGTCTTGAGCTGATGAAATACAATTTATTTGGTTCTAAAGTTTATTTCTTGTTTCCAACTCGTGTGCAACTTTTTGTGTACGGCTGCAGTTGTAAGGATTTGCGAGAAGATTAAATATGAGCAGTTTGAATGAAAGTGAGAGAGTGTGTTAGCATTGTTGGCAGTGTTTTATGGTAAGTTACTCGGCTGCTTTGAGTTAAAGCTTTTTCAGGTCTCTCCGTGCTGTGCATCCATCAGTGGTGTCTTGGTGACTAAATCTCAGGTTCAAATAATGTTTGAATGTAAAATAATGACAAATCAAAGTGTGCCCATTATCAAAGAAAACGGCCTACACCAGCCTCTGTTTTTGTAATGTGGTGTCACGTTGCCACTGGAGTAAACCAAGAGTTCTGATCTGATGTGGGGATTTGACGTTTCCAGCGCTGACAGCCTGAAGGCTTTTGTAATGCAACATGTCAATGCTCACTTCCAGTTAAGGTACAGTCTTAGTGACATTATTTTAAGCCATTTATCTTGGCAATAAGTGTGTTCATGTAAAAACACTATATATATTTAGAATAAATACAATATAAAATCTATATATTCAGCAAGAATGTCTAATTGTCTAGTTTTCAACTCCCACATCCTGCAGAACTTCAACCACATTCTGTGGGAGGCAGGGGACATTGAGTCTGAATGGACTATATTCTGGGCCTCCATTGTTGAGGCAGCAGACTAGAGCTGTGGCCACAAGGTTGTCGGTGCTTTTAGGGGTGGCAACCCTCGTGTCCAGTGCTGGACAACCCGGGTGAGGGAGACTGTAAAGCTCAAGAAAGTGTCCTATTAGTCCTGGTTGTCTTGTGGGACTCTGGAGTCAGCTGATGAGGCCAATCGAGCTGCAGCTTGGCCTCTGAAAACACAATGTGGGAGGAGTTTGGTAAGATCATGGAAAATGACTATCTTATGGCTCCTGAAAGATTCTGGCAAAAGGTCAGGTGGCTCAGGAGGGGAAAGCAGTTTTCCACCAACACTGTCTACAGTGATGGAGGGGTGTTTTTGAACTTGACTGAGGATGTCATTGGCCATTGGAAGGAATATTTTGATGACCTTTTCAATCCCAGTGGCACATCTTCTAGAGAAGAAGCAGAGTCTGGGGACCTTGGGATGGGCTCGCCCATCACTCAGGCCAAGGTGGCTGTGGTAGTCAAAAAGCTCCTCAGTGGTAGGGCCCCGAGGCAGGATGAGATCCGCCTTGAGTTTCTCAAGGCTGTGGATGTTGCAGGGCTGTCTTGGCTGACACATCTTTGCAACACTGCAGATGGGTGTAGTGGTCCCCATTTTCAAGAAAGGTGCTCTCTCCAGGTTGGGAGAATGTCCTTGCCTCAAGTGGAGGAGTTTAAGTATCTCGGCATCTTGTTCACGAGTGAAGGTAGGAGGGAATGGGAGATCGATAGGCGGATTGGTTCTGTGTCCACAGTGATGTGGGCTCTGTACCAGTCTGTCTTGGTGAAGAGGGAGCTCAACCTGAAGGCAAAGCTCTCTGTGTACCAGGCAGTCTATGTTCAAACCCTCACCTATGGTCATGATCTTTGGGTAGTGACCGAAAGAATGAGATTGTGAATACAAGTGACTCAAATTTCTTTGTAGGGTGTCTGGGCTCTGCCTTAGAGATAGAGGGAAGAGTTCCAATATCCAGAAAAGACTCGGAGTAGAGCTGCTGCTCCTCTATGTTGAGAGGATTCACTTGAGATGGTTCGGACACCTGGTTAGGATGCCTCCTGAACACTTCCCTGGTGAGATGTTCCTAGTATGTCCAGCTGGAGGAGACCCCGGGAAAGACTCAGGATATGATGGAGAGATATCTCTCAGCTGGCCTTGGAATCCTCCCATATGAGCTAGAAGAGGTGGCTGGTGAGAAGGACGTCTGATTTACTTTACTTGGGTTGTTACCCCTACAACCCAGATACGGAGAAGCAGAGGATGATGGATGGATAGATGAATGGATTTTTTTGTCTTAACATTAATCAATATATATATATATATATATATATATATATATATATATATATATATATATATATATATATATATATATATTTCATTTTTAACGTTTTAACATTCTGCTCAACCATTTGGTAGAGCACATTTGAATCACTATATCTTATTGAAAGTGTTGAACTTAAAACAATATGATTGTGCCATCTCTACCAACTGGTTGAGGTATGGTAGGCCAAAAACATCCACTAGAGATCAGTAGAAATGCAACATTTTCTTGTCTGAAAGCTAACCAACGCTTCATAGCCAAGGTAAAATCCTGATGGAACATTCTGAATGACTCCTTTACTTCCTCTTGCTCCTCTAAGTGTTTGCTCATCTCCTCCTTTTCTCCTCCTTACCTCCACTCAGGTAAACAGCCGCAGGGCAGGTGGGTCACACCTGAGACTCGCTGCATCCGCCGGCCGTGGGAGGACCAGCGTGTCTGTCAGGAGCCTCCAGGCTGTTTACACAGCTGACCAGATTTCACCTCCCTCACACACACTCTCTCACTCACACACACAATGACAGTGTTTGCCCTCTGGTTGACACTTGGCTGTTGACTGGTCTCTGCTCCACTGCCTGCCTCTTCTCAGCTGTCTTTTACTGGCAGCCCTGTTAGAACTACACAGACTGTATCTAGACCACACTGGATTATTTAGATTTGGTCCAAGCTCTGCACCCTCTCCTGTGGCAGCTTGCATAAAACATCTTCATTGAATTTGGCCTCCCTTTTAATTGAGAAGTGTTGAAGAAATTGTTCACCACAAGTCATATTTGCCATTTTACCTCATAGTTGAATGAGGAAAGACATGGCTGGGGTCAACATAGATCAGAAAAACATAAGAATGCTCAGCAACGTTTATAAAAGGTTTCTGGAAAGTTAACCTGTAATGTTACAGAAATAATGTTTCCCAAACATTCTGAAAATGTGACATTATAATGGTTTTAATGTTTTTAGACAATGAAAATGTTTTTAGACTAAAGTAACGTCTGAAGTAACATCAGCAAGATTTTTTTTTGGTTCTGAATATGATAACATCAGCGGAAGAGAGGGAGAAGTTAGCAGTTCATTTGAGCTAGAAAAAATTCAGTGTGGGAAGCACGGTGGCTTAGTGGTTAGCACGTTCGCCTCTCAGTGCTGGGGTCTTGGGTTCGAGTCCCCATCTAAGCGCAGTTTCCATGTTCTCTCCATGTCTGTGGGGTATTCCTCCAGGGTCTCCGGTTTCCTCCCACAGTCTAAAAACATGCGGATCAGGTGGATTGGGTACTCTAAATTGTCTGTACGTCTATGTGTATGTATGTGTGCACCCAGCGATGGATTGGCACCCTGTCCCGGGCTTAATTGAATGGTGTAATGCCCTGCGCCCAGTGAGAGGGTAGGGGACTAACCGTGACCCTGATAAGGGTTAAGCAGGTGTGGTATGGACATTCAGTGCAGACAGTGCAAAGATCAGTCAGGTCTTCATATAATTGATCTATAATAAATAAGCTGCTTATTTACAGTGGTACTTTGGAATTTTCTATATTTCTGCATAAATAGGACCTAAAACATCATCAGATTTTCCTAAAAGTAGATAAAGAGAACCCAGTTAAACAAATGAGACAAAATTATTACACCTGGTCATTTATTTATATAAAACTTGTGTGTAAGTCTGATGATGTTTGAGGTCATATTTATGCAGAAATAAACACTGCAAAAAACGATTTTTAAGAAAATTAAAAAAAAAAATCTATTTTTTTGTCTAGTTTCTATATTTTCTGTCAAGTTTTGCACAAGAAAATTAAGTTAATTCTAAGAACATATGTCTAACTTTTTCTTAATAAAATATTTCAGCTCATCTTGAGCTTTATTTACCAGTTACAGGATATGACTATGGTTTGTACTGCAAAAACAAAATCTTAGCAAGTCAAATGAGCATATATTAATAAATTAATCTTAATTAATAATGATATTTTTTTTCTCTGCCAAGATTTTTTGTCTTAAAAAGCACTGCAAGTGTAAGATTATTTTGCTTATTTTATGAAAATGTACTAAGCAAAATTTGCTTACTTCATTGGCTTTTTTTGCTTAATATAAGGATTTATGTCTAGTTTTATATTTTTTTTTCTAGTTTTTGAGGTGCTTTTTTGCAGTGTAGAAAATTCTAAAGGGTTCACAAACTTTTAAGCATCACTGTATTATGTATTGTTTCTGGCAACACTTGAAAGTCATGTTTCAAAATGGGTTTGAAAGGAGTGTGTGTGGCTAGTATTAGATCATGAGAATTATTATTATTATCCCCCAAAATTATAATGACCCATATAAACAAAGCCTCCACACACACGCTTAGATAACTTGCCATCCTCTTACACAGATGCCAGAGACCTTGAAGATGTGCAGTTAAGAAGAAAGAGAGAGACAGACAATACATCATAGATCATGACACTCACTTCTCCGTGGAAACTGTAGCTGCCCCTGAGGATGGCCCTGAAGAGGCGTGGCCGGCTGTGCTGGTCGAAGGGCATTGAACCACTCAGCAGGATGTAAGAGATCACTCCAAGAGCCCACATGTCCACTGCACTGCCGTAGGGTCTCCCACTCACCATCTCAGGGGCTAAATACTCAGGGGTTCCACACAATGTCCTCTTTGGCCAGTCGTGTTCTTTATGGCACGCAGAAAGCACAGTGCTAGATGTAGTTGTAGAATTAGGACCTTTGTCCTGTCTGTTATCACTTCTGCCCTCTCTGCTCTCTACACATATTCTGTCTTTCAGTTTGTCCAAGGAAAACTGGCTTGGGCTCTCTTGACCAGATATATCCTTTCTTTTTCCTGTCATATCAAGGTTGGTATATTTATAAGTTTCTAAAGCATCTGCCGGACGTAACTCTAGCCTGTCTCTTTTAGAACCCCTGGAGAGTGCAGTGCCACAGCCCCCCTTATTCTCCACACCACTGCTATCTTTTCCCGTTCCATCAGATCCCATGCTTTCATCTATTTCCCTTTCATCTCCTGTGCTGACCGGACACCCATTCACATCTCCTTTCTCATCTCCTCCGGTGGAAACACCCCTTCCCTGGCTGCCTTCTCTGGCTTTTCCATCATCGACTAATCTTCTGCAATCATCTACAGCATCCTTACTCTTTATATTTATAACAGCCCCACTTTTGGCAACACCAGTGCCCCTTTCATTGCCACCGTCTGACTTAACACAATCTACAATCTCTCGGCCATTTCCAGGTCCACCACTGACCCCTGCTGCCATATCAGCACTTCCCACAGTGCGGCTCTTGCTGTCCCAGCAGGCCAGTCCAAAGTCAGTTATGATCAACCGTGAGTCTTGACCTGGATGATAGTACAGCAGGTTCTCTGGCTTCAAATCCCTGTGAATGACGCCCAGGGCATGGATGTAGAGCAGTCCGTTAGACACCATGATGAGTGCCCTGATGGTAAGGGTGGAAGACATGCAATAATAAGGGTTATAATAATAATATTTCAGCCTATAATGTTACTGTATTGGGTTTTATCATCATTTTTGAAGTCTGGGCCCTCAGCACAGAAAAAATAAACTTTATAGTGCAGCAATCCCACGAGCTAGTCATGATACACCAATACTAAATGTTTAATTCAGAAAGTTAAACTGCCATATTTTTATTTATTACAGATAAAGTGTCATACTGCTGATCAGTAGAATTATACATCATGAAAATGTATTTTAATTAATAAAAAAAGATTAATACTTTATGACATATTTAAAAAAATAATAAACTATTA
>BRDA01042449.1:0-10474 GCA_036984385.1 Crenuchus spilurus
TTCTGCGTAGCTGCACTGATGCTGTGGGGTGCTGTCCTGGGACAGTGGGGCAGCTTGGGTTGCATGTTTATGGTGGTGCTGCTGTGCACCTGTGCTCTCTCTCTCACTCTCTATCTCTCTTCTCTCTCTTCTCTCTCTCTCTTCTCTCTCTTTCTCTCTCTCTCTCTCTTTCTCTCTATCTCTCTTCTCTCTCTCTCTCTGTCTCTCTCTCTCTCTATCTCTCTGTCTCTCTTGGTCTCTCTGTCTCTCTTCTTTCTCTCTCTTCTCTTTCTTTTTCTCTTTTTCTTTCTTTTTCTCTCTTTTTCTTTTTCTTTTTCTCTCTCTCTTTTTCTCTTTTTCTTTTTCTTTCTTTATCTCTCTCTCTTTCTTTCTTTCTTTCTCTCTTTTTCTTTCTTTTTCTTTCTTTCTTTTTCTTTCTTTCTCTCTCTTTCTTTCTCTCTTTCTTTTTCTCTCTTTTTCTTTTTCTTTTTCTTTCTTTTCCTTTCTTTCTTTCTCTCTTTCTTTTTCTCTTTTTCTTTTTCTTTCTCTCTCTCTCTCTCTCTCTCTCTCTTTTTCTTTCTTTCTCTCTCTCTCTCTCTCTCTCTCTCTCTCTCTCTCTCTCTCTCTCTTTTTCTCTCTTTTTCTTTCTCTCTCTCTCTCTCTCTCTAGTAAAGACACACTGCAGGTCTCCAGCTCAGAAATGCTGTTCTCTTCAGACAGCCATAATCACTATCATTTTGAAATTGAAAATACTGAAGCCAACCACACTTATTTAATCTGGAAATAGACATTAATCCTTTTGAAAAAAGAAAAAAAAGAAACATAAAAAGTAATATCAGATGGGTGTTTGAGGAAATCTTTATCTCTTTATTGTTGAAGGAGTGAATTGCTTAACAGAAGTAGGCCTACATGCCCCAACCAGGAAGAAGGAGGGAGATTGAGAGGCATTTCCTCCCTTCTTTTATATTTTATATTTACAATAAGCATGCTGCACAATAAACCTGGAGATTTTCATATAAAATAATGTTTTCTCAACCAGATTATGGCGCTCTCATTACTGCTTATTTACTCAGCATTTTGTTTTCTTTTTAGAAATGCTGAAAACATACAAAGCTGTCCATGTGCATTCATATGTTTACCTCAATGTCTGCTTCAGGCCAATATAATAAGCATGCAAAACAGAAAGCTACATATGCTCAAGTAAACAACGTGTCTGATTATGAGGGAATGTGAAGCACGCAGTGAATTTATTGGCCATATTAGCATTTACTGGCCACTCTTTCATTCATTAACAAGATTATATGTTTATTTTCATGAGTCTGGAATAGGCTGCAACTATAAATATTCATAATCTTATATTCAAAGTAAATAATCAACAGATTAAAACAATGTTATTCTAATGCATGCAGACGCAGATTTAAATAACTCTCAGACATTATGCCAGTATGCTATAGAATGGAATTCCAAATACCACTGCTAGTCTATAAATCACTTCATAGTTTAGGATCAGTCTGCGTGATATTCTTCAGTGATTAGTCTCAGATTACTAGAGACCAGTCAATTAAACCAAAAAGAGGCAACATTCAGCTACTTTGCTGCTCTTACATCAACTAATGTCAAACTAAACCTTAACCCTAATCCTCATACGGGTCCTAATCTTAACCCAAACCTTCTTGGGCCCCATGAAATATAAAAATTTTGCGTCCTCCACCCCCCCTGAGAAAAATGTAATAACAAATCACAGCCATGCTTAATTAGCTTATTTTAACAGATCAAATTGTTTTATGTTTGACTACACAAGGCAATACTACACAGTAAATCTGCCAGTGTTAAATCAACACTATTAGAGTTAAATTAATTTTGACACCCTCAGTGTTAATTTAACTCTAATAGTGTTGATTTAACACTGGCAGATTTACTGTGTATTAAAATAATATTAATAACCCTCAAAGGGCTCCCTATCGGTGCCAGGACCTCAGAATAATCTTACACCCTGATGACTGATGATATAAAAATAAACTTATATTTCCTTAAACATACCAAACACCTGTATGTAGGTCTACACTACAGATCCTCACTCTCATAACAACACAGATTAACATAATTAGTGTCATTATATTCAATGAATAATTCATATCAGTTAAAGCACAATGTCTTAAGGTTCATAACTGAATAATGAGCCTGTAAATTAAAGTGTTATAAGCTAATCATAAATAAACCATTCCATATATACAGGGGTTAGACAATGAAAGTGAAACAGCTGGTTTTAGACCACAATAATTGATTAGTAGATGTAGGGCCTCCTTTTGCAGCCAATACAGTGTCAGTTCGTCTTGGGAATGACATATACAAGTCCTGCACAGTGGTCAGAGGGATTTTAAGCCATTCTTCTTGCAGGATAGTGGTCAGGTCACTACGTGATGCTGGTGGAGGAAACCGTTTCCTGACTCGCTCCTCCAAAACACCCCAAAGTGGCTCAATAATATTTAGACACAAAGACTTGCTGTCTTGGTCACAGATGCGCCAGCAAGACGTGCAGCAACAATTTGTCCTCTTTTGAACTCTGGTATGTCACCATAATGTTGTGTGCATTGTAATATACTATATAACTGTGCTCTTACCTGCTAACTGAACCTTCACACTCTGCTCTTACTGGTGCAATGTGACATTAATGAAGATTGGCCACCAGACTGGTCCAGTTTAGCCATGAAACCTCCCTCACTAACATGACAGCTGTTTCAGTCTCATTGTCTAACCCCTGTAGATATTACATTTATAATAATATAAATGGATTTATATATCAAAAAGTCATATTTATTTAAAAAGCAGACCAGACTGAAGAACTCTTAGTATCTTTAGTGTAATATGTGTGGCTAAAATGCTACACGTTGAATAGGTAGATATACTGAAGTTTTTTTTTTTTCTCTTCATCTTAATAAGCACATGAGAAGTTGTCTCTAGACTTGTTTTTATATAAACCATGTGCACTGGACTGGAGAGTCCTATACATTTTGAAGCTTAGCAATATTTACATACTATATCAAACTGATGTTTTTTGTGGGTTAAGAGCATGCTTTCTGTACAAAACTCTAAATCTTCTGCAGCAGAAAAGAGAAAAATGAAAAGATTAAGTTTATAAAAGCACATTTACTCAGGTGGCTTTTCTGCACTGGTTTTTTCTCTCATTCAGAGTGTTGACCTGGTGGGATCAAATATAGCGTCCCTCAGAGCAAAGAGTTTGAGAAAATTAAAACCGGCCTTGTTTTCATAATCCTATTGACTCTGTACCGTTTGTTCTTCTTCTTTTTTTAAAGCTGAAGTAATTATATTAGTGAGCTGAGATGTGCTTTATGGATGCTTGGCCATTAACATAGTGTCTAATTATAGGAAACACAACAGCCCCCAGTCGAGGCAGTCCCTACTGATCGAAAGCTGGGGCCTGTTGGAATTGGAGGGCCGGAACACCTCTGGCTACAGTGCACGGCTCACACACACCATGCAAATGCACTCGGCACAAATATGGAAGCGTGTGAGAGAGAGAGAGAGAGAGAGAGAGAGAGAGAGAGAGAGAGGAAACGTCCCACAGAGTGAATCAATAGGCAGGCTTTGGCTAATGGAGGCCCTGTACTAACAGCTGTGGCCTGCCTGCTGGAGAGAGAGAGATTCTGTCTCTCTCTCCATCTCTCTCTCTTGCTTTCCTCCCCCCCCGCACCTGCCAGAGTGTACAGGCCCAGCGCGCTGGTCAATGGGCAGTTCCCCCTTACAGCTCAATTCACACAATTATCACTGCACACACTGCTGGCGTCCCAGTGGCACGGTAGCACTGCCAAGATGGAAGACAGCCTCCTGAATCTCGATCCCAACTGGGCATACAGTACACACATGTACACACACACACAGAAGGACACCTGCACATTTGATATCTCTCAATTGCAGCCTCATTTCATAACCCACAACACGTTTCCAAGACGTGACCTTTGCTAACTCTGTTTTAGAGATTTTTGGCCTCGTGTGTGGAAAAGTGCAACATTTACATCGTATTGCAGAAAACAGTCTTGTGTGCATCACACAGCCGAGTCAGATAGAGAAGCAGATACGTCTGTTCCTAGAATTCAGGGTTTGGTTTTCCCGACTGCAGAGGAAACAGGATATGCTTTCTTTTTTCTGTCCTCCTCACAGCGATGACAGCCTTTTTTAACTGAAAAACAACACCCACCGCACGCATTTATATTCCAAACGACATCAAATACATGTAGGCTTAAATTGAACCACTGTAAAAGCCACTCTGTTGTGAATGCTGGACTGTTTACTCGCATCGGAACAAAAGAAATGTATTTTTTTTTGTTTTCCAGAGGCTGCCATAACAATTCAAAGTTCTGTAAATGCTTTTTTTTTCGCCAGCTGCTTTGAGAATATTTAAATTCAGCTAGAAAAATCTGTCAGAATCAAGACGACGGCGGAGTCTGCGGCAGCCCGGAATTCTTCATCAAAAAAAAAAAGCTCTTTCAAACACAGATACAGTACTCAAAGCATGACAACTTTTGCCTAATTTGGCAGCCGTCTATTCTCACAGATGATTAAAAAAGTGTGACTAAATTTCAAATATGTCAACTTTTTTTCTTCATCCTTTAGTGTGTCAGATCGCTTTGCAGCACAACTGCTCGAATTTGTTGTGCTCGAGCCCTAATTCTGGTGCCAGAAAGGAAAAAAGCGCAAAAACTCTGGTCTTGATCTACAAAACTAATTACACATTTGCGAGCGATTTTGGATTCATGAGGCTACAGCACAGAGCCTCGATTTGTATTTGAGCCTATAATGAGAAACCAGACTGGGCCCCAGTTAAAACACCATCAACATTTTAATATGAAAACCAGTATTCAAATGAGGCCTTAATATCGGGGGTATTTGCATACTTTAAGGCTGTTGTAAATGCAGAGTTGCCCCAAGGCAGATGTGGGCCTAGCACACAAGCACATGAGCTTTGGAAGGAAGCACAGGCTGCTCGGTAACTCATTCTCCTCTTACAAAAACCATGGAACTTTACCCTGACTGATCTCGGATCTGTGTCACTTTCAGTGAACCCTCTGTCAATTAAGCTCTATGCGGGCATTGATTATTCATGACTGCGTTACACTATACAGCCAGAGGTATTCCATTAATTTTATGAATCCTCTTTGCATTCCTGTGCACATTCCTTGATATGCACATTCTTTCAGTGACACATTCCTGCAGAAAATTCACAACCTGCTCATGAACAAACTATCATCTTAATCCATGAGGGTGGTGCTGAGAACTAGGTAATACAGCAGCTGTTGAACTGGTTGGTTCTGACGTACCATCACCTGGAGAGCGATGGAATTAGACACTATTATACTATACAGCAACAAGGACATACTGTAATCGAGCCATTCCACAGCTGACCACTTGAATGAAGGGGAAACTTTACACTGTCTCAACAGATTACCCATGCATACAGTGCATATGTATTAATAAGAATGCAGCTTATAGCAGAAGTCAGGCTTAGAAAGGTCTTGAATGGAGAAAGGTGCCTGTTACATGGGGTCAGCTGCATGGAACTGGTCCATGAATCGGCAATTAAGGAAATGATGAACATGTGGCAAATTAGAAATATTACAGTATTTTTACAAATAATGTAGCCCATCATATAGAGCAGCAATAGTAGTGTATCAATTTTAACACACATCTCGAAATGGCAATTAGAAAGACTCCCTAAATGTTGTAATTTAATGCAAAGTATAAAACTATAAATGAAATATAAATAAAAATATTAACTCCTATCACACATAAGCTGCTATATAATGTAAGAACAACAAGCAAAAGGACCACACAATATATGATAGATATACTTTTTCAGGTGATGGTTAACCAGGGTGACCAGATTCGAGATGACAAAAAAAAAGAGGACACCTACACAGTATTAATATATTATTAATTAATAATACATTATTACATATTATTAAAAATAATAAACTGTTAAAAGCATGTAGCATAAAATTATCACCCAATCCTTTTCAGTCAACTTCACTTCAGCTCATTATCACCAATGTTACACTTATGTTTGGACTGTACGGTCAATAAACCTCATTTACACAATTATACCTAATTTTTGGGCAAAAATAAGCAGAAATTCTTAATTATTTTGATAATAGTTACACTTAGAGGCATGTAAATAGATGACTTTTCACAGACTGGTAGACACACGCACACACACTCAAATGTTAATGAATTTTATTATTAAACCTCTGATATTAAAATACGTCTAGCTGATGTGACACAGACAGAACAAACACTCAACATGTAAACAACTTACGCTGTTTGAGGGAGTGACAGTGGCGACGGCCAATCACACGTTAGCAAGAAACCGCAGAGACAATCGGTGAGCTTGTGTGCATCCTAAAGGTTTCAGACTGAGCGCTTGGATTTCTGCTGGGTCCTAGTGCTCGCCCGTCTCCACTTAATATAGCGTAACATCTCACTCAATCGAATTGAACAGAATTTGGGGAGGGCAAGACCGGGTAAAAGAGGACGTCTGGTCACCCTAGGTTAAGCTATCTGTGAAGCTGAAACAACAGATAGTTTCATATCTAATTTAGAGAACTAACCTAATAAGCTCGTAACCGTGTATGTGTGTGTGTGTGTGTTTGTGTGTGTGTGTAACTTACAATGACTGACAGAATTTTACAATGACTTAACAGATCCTTATCAGATAACCTGATCATCCTCATTAATAAGCTATGCATTTCATCATTATTAGCAAACACCCAGGGACAACTGTACCACTTCATCCAACATACGCAGCAGAGAGGTAAGAGTAGTTGTGTTTAGCACTTTTCATAGTTTTATAATTTCATACGTTGACAAAAGTCTACGAGAAACCTTTTATGGAAATACTATTTGAGATGACATGCTAAAAGCAAACATTTAGCAAGGACAGCAGTGTGAATTGGGGGGTGAGGGAGGGAGAGGGAGGGGGGGATAATATGTTCTGTATCCCACTCAAGCCACCTGCTCAGTAGAAGCATTGGCAGCAGTGGAATTGTAATTGTCTTCCCTGCAAAAACAAAAAATCTCCTGGTGCGTTTGCAAAACAACATTCCCTGTACAACTCCAAAGTACATCACAAATGCCCTGTAATTTGATGCTAGCAGTAGCAACTGGACTGTGCTCTTCATCCAATCCACTTGGTATTGTGTTCAGTACTGTAAGATACGTCTTTTTAGCTTTGATACAAAGAACTGTTGAGTACAGAGAGTGTGTACCCATCATTTATTTTAGGCAAACACATTCTAAGAAGCCAGATGCTAACCACGCTAAGGTTGTACTTGGTGTAGTTTTCCATTAACTGAAATGCCAAGGCACTTGTTTCTCTCCTGTAATTCTCACGCAGAATGATGGGTGTGAGACTGAAAGTTGCTTTTGTCTTGGACTTAGGATCTGACTTAGCATCACAAAAAGAAAGTGACAAAACAGCAGCTGTGAGTGGCGAAGGTTGGCGATGTTCTCCACTGAAAAGCATTTGAGTAAATCTTCTCATTATAGAACTACTTGGTCAATCACAGAACAATAGGAAGTTCTTTATCAACAATGGGAAAGTACTTGAGCTGTGTTTTTTTAGGAAAGCTCCTGTTTTCCTCAGAGTCGGACTGGCATATTATTCATGAGCTAGCTAGGCCTATTGTGTGTGGCTAACTAGCTCCCATATATCACTTCAGCCTGCACATGTGGGGATGCCATTGAAGGGACAGGTGCAGTGATGCATCTCTTTCTGTCTCTCTCTCGCTTTCTCTCCCTCTCTGTCTGTCTGACTCTCTCTTTCCCTCTCATGTCCTCCCTCCTTCACTCTGCATTGTTCTGCCAGTGAGCATACCCAGGTACCAAGGCTAATAGCATCCCACGGCTATTCAAGGTCCCTAAATGGAGTCTGCGCTCTGTAGCTCCAGAGAGTGCTGTTTGCGAATCGAGGCTAATGTTGCCGGTGCTCACAATGTGGTCTCTGAACTACAAAGGACAGGTGTGTACGCGTACTAAATTGTGCCCCCCTCTCCCCTTGTCTCGGCTTCCGAGTGGCAGGCACCGTCCATTAGGCGCAATTTAGCAGGATGATCGCAGTGCTTGAAAGGGCCAGATCAAACAGTTTGGAGAATCCCAGGTGTCCGCTGCAGATTCAGACCCATGCAATAACCATGGTGCCACTTAGAGCTAATGTATTCTGTGGGCGAAATAAAGATGGTCTTTTGTGCTTGCGAGAGTGTATTATTTAAGTTTGCTTTCTGCTCAGAGTTGAAAGCATGCACAGCTTGTGAGAGGTGAGCTGTCTATCATGCTGTTTCTAGCTTGTACTTGCTAAGCTAGACATTCAAGTAGAGATACGAGTGTAAGGTCAAGATTGGGATGGCATACCAACACTATAGCTGGGTTTCTAATATAAAGGCCATGAGCACACTCAATGAAGGTTCTTAAATTGTCCTTGGCTTCAATGTATAATTCTAGGAAACAACTTTAACTGGTATAGAAAATTTATACAACCCCAATTCCCAAAATGTTGCGACACTGTGTAAAATGTAAACAAATAAAAACAGAATTTAATTATTTGCAAATCTCAAATCTTTTTTTCATTATAGAATGTAGAACACATATCAGATGTTGAAAGTAAGGCTAGACTCAAAGCTGCTGTCAATCCAAAATCAGTGACCAATGGAAATTCAAGGCTAACGTCACCTTCTCAGTCCCACCCACACGTGAAAAGTGCTCCAAAACTCAGAAGCAAAAAACCAAAAACAATGAAACCAAAAATTGTGGGAAAAAAACTGAAAGCAATGAAACCAAAAATTTAATAAATAAATAAATAAATAAAAATAAATAAATAAATAAATAAAATAAATAAATAAACAAACAAAAAAAATGAAAACATTGAAATCAAAAATTGTGGAAAAAAATCCTAAAACATTCAAATAAAAAATTGAGGGAAAAAAATGGTCAAAATGCAAATGTAACATTTAATGAAATAAACATTACATCCATTTTTAATAGATTTTTCTTTTTTGCATTCACAAGATATTATTTATGGTCTTTTTTCTGTGGATTTTGCTTGCAGATTTATTTTTGCTACTGTGAAACTTGACACAAAAATCACTCCATAGGCGGCATTTTACTATTTCGTAAACAAAATATTACTTAATTAAAAATTTTATAGCAGCAGCTCATCTAAAAAAAAGTGAGGGCCATATCTACCATTGTGTAGCAGCCCCTGTTCTTTTAACAACAGTCTGTAAATATCTGGGAAGTGAAGAAACAAATTGCTGAAGTTTCGGGAGAAGAATGTTGTCCCATTTTAGTCTGATGTAACATTCTAGCTGCTCAACAGTCCTGGTTTTTCTTTGCAATATTTTTCATTTTATGATGTGCCAAATGTGGTCTTAACAGCTAGCAGGCCAGTTAAATACCTGGACCCTTCTTCTTTGAAGTCATGCTGTTGGGATGGATGCAGTATGTGGTTTAGCATTGTCTTACATGGCCTTGCCTGAAAGAGACGTTGTCTGGATGGGAGCATGTGTTATTCTAAAACCTCTATATACTGTCCAGATGTGTAAGCTGCCCAAACCATAGACACTAATGTAACTCCATACCATCAGAGATGCAGGCTTTTATATTGTGCACTGATAACAAGCTGGATGGTCTCTGTCCACTTGAGTCTGCAGGACTCTGTGGTTTCCAAAAAAAAAATTACATTTTGATTGATATGACCAAAGAACATTTGTCTTAGTCCATTTTAAATGAGCTTTAGTTCAGAGATGAAGTCAGATATGGCTTCTTCTTTGCATGATACAGCTTAAACTGTATTTGTGGAGTGCACGGCAAACTTCACTGACAATAATTATGGAAGTGTTCCTAAGCCCATGCAGTAATTTCCGGTACAAGATCATGCCTGTTTTTAATGTAGTGCCACAGGGTTTTCTCCAGATTCTCTGAATCTTTTGATGATATTATGTACTGTAGATGGTGGAATATTTAAAGTCTTCACAGTTTTACATTTCAGGAACTATTTTCTGCAGTTGTTCCACAATTTTAGACAGTTTTTTGAATATTACTGAGAGATTCTGAGAGATTTTGCCTCTCTAAAATCCTCTTTTTATGCCCAGTCAGGTGTCTTTGTTGCAAATTGCTCCTCCATATTTATTTATTTATTTTTTGTATAAGTACAGTGGTGACCCTACTTATGAGTTTAATTGTAAAAGTGCAGGAGCTGAGCTCGTTAGCTGGTTTGCTCGTTAGCTGGATGCATTTTCCCCATAAGAATACATGTAAAACTGATTAATCCGTGTCAGCCGGCCAATATACAGTATACTTTAATATGCTATATAATGTGTTTATATGGGTTTTTAAAACATAAATGAGACGACGATGGTGCTCGTGTAGTCTGGCGGCTAAGGTGGACAGGAGGACGGGCGTACGTGTATGGCATGGTTACACTTAT
>BRDA01042449.1:10484-41086 GCA_036984385.1 Crenuchus spilurus
TGCTCTACTCTGCAATTTTTTTCGAAGAGGTACTTTGTTGGGGTTGTTGAAATATATGAAAAATATCTTTCAAATATGTCAGGGTTAGGGTTGTTTTAACCCTTCTACACATTTTACATTTATTTTTGTCAAAAAAAAGAGTATCTGGGTTTTAGATAAGTGGAATTTTTATAATTGAATTCATCTTAAATTGTCGTCTTTGTGTAGGATGTTTACAACCGTACGACCGCCGCGCCCCTAGCGGTTGGCATACTTGAACTAATTTACGCTACTCGTTACTTGGAATTTTATTCATTACCTGGAACAAAAATATTCCAAGATCTCGACTCGTTACCTGGAATACTTAGTGGGGATGCTTGTAAGTAGGGGTACTACTGTACCACTTATTTTCTAGACTTTTGTTGCACTTGTGCCAACATTTGTAGGATGTGTTTCTGCTGTTAAATTCTACTTAAGTTAATATTTTTAAGGTGAATAGATTTTGGGTCTATGAGAAAAAAAACTGTTTTTATTTACATTTTACACATCTTCCCAATTTTGTTGGGATTGGGACTGTATAAACTTTCTATAAAAAGTATATAAAGTTGTTGGGGTTGTTTCATGGAGAAGCTTTTTTTAACGTCTCATCTCGTTTACAAAAAGGCTCTTCCACTGAAAGGATTTTAGATAGCAAAATATTTCTTCAGTGGCAATACTCCAAAGAACTCTTTTGGCATTCTTATTTATATGGAACAGTTACCAAATTAGGAGACAACAGGAGAGCAATTTCAACAGAGTAGAGTTAGCCAAAACTAATCCCAAATAACATAATGGCCAGTGAGAAGCCTTAGTGAATACATCTCTGAGTTTCAGAGCATTAACTCTGCATACTGATGTATGGGTTCATACTATTAAACCTCTCCAGACATGCTAAGGTCCAAACTTTCTTTTTTCCTTTTCAAACTTCTTCTTGACCTTTCCTCTGTTTCCTAATTGCACTTAATGTGACAGTAGGACACTTCCTGGCTTGATATGATTTCATAGCCTCTCTCTGTATCTAGGACAAGGCCCAGAGAGGACAGGCCAGGAGCAAAGGACACCATGTCCCATGTTCCTCCTGGTGATTTATGACCAAACGAAGTGCCCCCTCGCTGACCTCTTATTTGTGTCACCTGTGCAGGGACAGGCCCAGCTGAAAATGACAAAGCTCCTGTCCTGGGGTCGTGACCCAGCTCAAAGCCATATATTCTGGAGCTCGTCACTGCTCTGGACAGCATCACTGAACTGTAATTTCATAAAATACCCACAGGTTTTTCCTTAATTGGGTACACTGGATGGTAAATGTTTCATATGCTCATGTTTTTAATGAGCTTTAACCTGGCACAGCCTAACATATGAAATATTAAAATCCATATGCACTGCAATAATAAAAACTTTCATCATATCTGCATCATCTTTAACTTCTACCTTTTTGGTGCTATTTGACAAGACACTATAAAGCTTGCATTTTTTTTATTTATTTATTGTCACAGTCATGCACATGGTCTGCATTGTAATATATTCTTGAGATCTGCTTGCGGAGAGTATGTGGTGTGTCTGGCTGTCAGATGAAAGTAAATGAACAGTGACATTTAATATGGCATTCGCAATTTACGACTGACCTACTTTTATACTCAGAACCTTTAGCTTTCAAAAATATGTATCTGACTCCCATTTTCTGCTTCATGGTTACCCATTTTGCCTCTATATTAGCAAAAATACACAACTTAATGATATATTAATGCATAAAATAGTGTAATATCCTGCCCAGAACCAATGAAGGAGTATGAGCTCTCACCATGATGCTGAACAGTTAGGACGGATGAATCGATTATGATTACACACATTATCAGACGTCTCAGACCAAGTCATGTGTTTGTTCAAATGTATTATAATAATTTTATAAGAGAATTAGCTTAACCTATAGAAGTTATAGTTATTGTCTGTGATAAACCTTGTTTTGGAAACATTGTTAATCATAATTATTATTTTTCTCTAAATATTATTTTCTGAAAAGGTTTTGCATATGGTCTTGTTTTGTGGAATGATTCTGTTTAAAAAATAAAAACAGAAAAGATAGATAGATAGATAGTACTTTTATTGATCCCTTTAGGTGGTTCATTCAGGGAAATTAAGGATTTTTTTTTATTTTTTATTTTTTTTAATAGCTCATTAACTAATGATTAATAACTGTGAACAAATCATTAGTTCATGAGAATTTGAACATGTAGTTACTAATGATTGTATTAATTTTTGCAAATGTTAACAAATCATTAGTAAATCATTTGTCTTAAATTAATTAAATTCTCATGAACTAATAATTTGTTCACAGTTATTAATTATTAGTTAATGAGCTATTAATGACAGTTATTATAAAGTGTTACCAAGATACTATCTATCTATCTATCTATCTATCTATCTATCTATCTATCTATCTATCTATCTATCTATCTATCTATATATATATATCCATATATCTATATCCATCTATCTATCTATCTATCTATCTATCTATCTATCTATCTATCTATCTATCTATCTATCTATCTATCTATATCCATCTATCTGTCTATATCTATCTATCTATCTATCTATCTATCTACATCCATCTATATCTATCTATCTATCTATCTGTCTATCTTATAATCATTATCTAAATTATATTCATTACATGTAAACTGACGTTTCAATGTTCAAAAGAGTAAATAGCAAAAAAAATGTCAATACAGAAAACCTCATGTGAAGTTAATTCACTGAATAATCAACTGGGTAATTGATTATGTAACTGTAAATTGGACGGTTAAATGACATAAATATTTTTAGACTTGTAAAGAGTTAAATGCGGCAGCTCTAAGAGCTGTTTCCTCCATATAACCTGGATGATGGAAGATTAGAAAAACTCTGTCTACAGTGTAAGTCAACAGGCAGAATCAGCCAAAAAAGTGCTGCACAAACCCAGAATTTGCTGTGGTATCACAAGCTAACCTTCAACATCACATCCAAACAGATGAAGAAAAACAAAGAGACCTTAACTTTCACAGGTGAGTAATACTACTGACTCACCCATTTTAAAAAGCATTCATTGCTTAGCAACTGAGCAGCAGATAGAGTTAGCGTGGCAGTTTGGAGCAGATGGCTCGGTAAATACCTTGCCATGTGTTCCTGGGGAGGAACTAGAATGTATCACGACAACACAGAGACAAAGAGAAGAGGGCAAACATGCATACACATTGCCACTTCTTCCTGTTTTGGTTCATCTCTGATATGAGCATCATCTCCATGGCTCAGCTGCTTTGAGAAGGTCACATTTGGAGAGATTTAGTAGAAGTCCATACCCCTGTTCCTGGTTGGTAATTTATGGGTTTGGGTAATATCATGTTGCAAATTATATCTGAAACATACTTTTCTGAAATGCTAGAAAGCAGCCACTTGTCACAAATGCAACCCTGGTGCAAGGCTGTATGTTGTTTGCATGTCATTGTCTCCAAGGAGTCTTGAATCAGGCAATGTTTTTATTTTCCATTAAGACTTAGAAACAGCTAAACATGGTGGTAAATATTACCAAGTTTGGTCCCCATATGTCCTTTCTAGAAGATTTCTAAGGGAACTGAATTTAGTATCCAACTGTCAGCTACTTAACAAGGAGTCAAAGTTTATTGGTGACCATTGATGTTCCACCATTAAAAAACCTATTTAGCCCAGGTTTACATTCTTTCAAATATACCTAAAACGTTCTTGGCTTGTATGTATTGTTTAAAGAAAACTCTTTAAATGCTACAGAGGCACTGCATCGTGCCGAGGTTCTTTAAACTTTAATAATGTTCTTCACTCTCATACGATTCCACCAAGCATGGAAAGCTGGATTCAGTATGGATTCAGATGTGGCTCTTATGGGGCAATTCTTCATAAGACTCTTTTAGTATCTTCAGTTTGAAGAGTGTATGGGTCTGACAGGGTTCCCGCAGGGTCTTAATTAACACTAGAATTCCCAAACTGACGAAATTTTTTGTCATCTCTCTCACCCGCGCTGGAATGCTGGAGCCATTAACAGCCTTTGTCTGCTGCTCTGCTTCGCTTGTCATGTAAATCAGCGCGTTGTCACACATTCAGTCTCACAGAGACTCTCCCTCAGTTTTACTGAGGGTACGTCCTCTTTCCACAAAAGAAAAAAATATTTATATAAAATAATAGAGCAGGAATCATGGTACAGGCTTGCATGCGCATATTCACACACACACTCACACACGAGCCAAGCCGAGCGAGCGGCCGAGGCCGAATCGAGCCGAGCAGCCGAGGCCAAATACCAAAACAAAACTCGCCCTACAACATGCTCCCTAGACCCTACACCCTAACGCTCCAGACTCTCATTTACATCACATTACCTCTCTAATGGCTCACAAGAAGGGTTTTTTTCTGCAAACCTGGAAATTGCAGTGTTAAAAAGCCTAAAATTCAAAACGTTAAATTTAAGGCCTTAAAAAGTCTTAAAAATGGCCAGAAATTCATTCAAGGTCTTAAATAAAATTGAATAAAGTCTTACATTTTTACTTTTAATTCCAGAGAAGCGTAGTCTAACCGGAAGTTAGTTTTGCTAACTTCTGCTAACGTCAACTTAATGCATCAACGTAAATGTAGTTTTGTGTTTCTGGGGGGGCTACCGGTGTGGGAACTATAACTCCCATGATAACTGCATGCTAACATGCCCGTGAATACACTGTTGGCAACTTTTGCTGCTATATTTAGCGAGTTTTCTGACTTTTTTTCCAAAAAAGCAACTAGCGACAAATCTAGCGACTTTTCCCGATGTTATTGGATGTGGCGTTATGTTTGTGCCACAAAGACAAGCTTGCGTGATAAAAAGAACTTGGACATATGTAGGGTGAGGTTGTATTTAGACATGCTAGTGTTGCGTTGGTAAGGTTATTTGTGTTGAGAATGTAACTATTTCATTATCTTTTCTAATATTGAATGAAATGAATCCTTTTCTATAACTGAATTAATAAAAATAAAATGTTTTGAGAATTTTTGGGATCATTAGAATGTTTCTGGCAATTTATCATGTTGGTCTTAAATTTGGTGATGTTGGTCTTAATATAGTCTTAAATTTAACTCACTGAAACCTGTAAGAACCCTGGTCTGAGAATTTGGCCAAAGATTTTAGAATTCAAGGTAGAAACACAGGAGAAACAGAGCCGATGCCTTCTTGTGCCATAGTGACTGCCCTTTAAGAAACTGTATATCAGCTGGCTGCTCAGTAAACAAGCAGCTCTCGTGTGTGCCTCTGAGCTGCCTCTCTCTCTCTATGCAGATGTGAGTGGAGACAGGACCAGCTGGACCCGTGACTCAGAGCTCTCTCCAACGCACATAGCTCCTACGCCAGCAATCAGCCTCACAGTGGTCTGAGACTGAGGACACTCGCATGCACAACCAGACTGCGGCAGCATGTCTACTTTGGAAAAGTTAGCCGAGCACCTGCTCGGAGGCCACGATAGTCAGCAAAATGTCCGCTGTCATATCGTCTAATTATCCGCACAGGCCATTTGTGCCGCATATGTGCTGAATGCGACGCTTTGGAAGACTAAGATGCATAGTGTTTTCCATTTCATGGTTCAGTCAATCCTGGATTAATTCTCATTCTCATTCTTTTAGATAACTGCTGATAGGCTTCCGGCTTTAGTCACTGGTTTTCACTGGTATCTCAATACTTCTGTCTATCAATTAGGCTCACTTTGGCTCTTAATTACTTATTAATGTAAGTTTCTTTATTCACTAATCTTTTCACATCTGTTAGTTGTGTGATTGTTTTGTTATGTGATGTCGACCAGAGGAGGATGGTCTTCCCCTTTGAGTCCACACTTGTGGTTTGTGGTCTTGCTTCATTGGCGTATTTCCATAAAAATGTGCACAAATACTCTAAAACTATACGCATGCAGCTGGTATACTTGTAGAACAAATGAATGCATTGTTAATGTTCTTGCAGTGTAAAACATTCCTACATCATGAATACACTGATATGTGGAATATACAGTAGACTTACCCCAGTAATACAATAAGTCACGTGCAATTCGTATGGTCTTGCTCAGTGTTCTGCCGTTTTGAGAAATGGGACATGGATTGGCCTTTCTTCTTGCTCTTGGGTAGTTTTCTTGTTATTTGGCTTACTAGGGGCTTGAATTCAAGAATTCTATACAACAGCTTTGTGACAATATCTGCTAAATAAATCAAATCTAAAAGATTTTAATTAGGGTGACCAGACATCCTCTTTTACCTGGACATGTCCACTTATTGAGACTTAAAAAACATGTCCCGGGAGAATTTCACAAACGTCTGGGATTTTTTTTTACTTGAGAAGTGTTTCATTCACAAACTAGTCTCGTCCTCCCACTTTTCCGTTCGGTTCGCTTGAGTGAGATGTTACAATATATTAAATGTACTTGGGCAAGCATTAGGACCCAGCAGAAATCCTAGCCGGTTTCCCTTTAGGCCGCCTAATGTGTGATTGGCCGTCGCCCCTGTCACTCCCTCAAACAGCATCCATTTTCACCTGTAAGTTGTTTACATGTTGAGCATTTGTTCTGTCTGTGTCACGTCAGCTAGACATATTTTAATATCAGAGGTTTAATAATAAAATTCATAAACATTAACATTTAAGTCTGTGTGCATGTGTCTACCAGTCTGTGATAAGCCATCTACATGCCTCTAAGCTAAACTATAATGAAAACAATTCAGAATTTCTGCTTATTTTTGCTCAAAAATGAGGTATAATTCTGGGTAAATGAGGTCTATTGACCATACATTCCAAACATAAGTGTAACACTGGTGATAATGAGCTGAAGTGAAGTTGACTGAAAAGGATTGGGTGATACATGCTTTTAACTATTTATTATTTATAAATAATATGTAATAATGTATTAATATTTTATTAATAATCAATATTATTTTTTAATATGTTATTATTCATAATAAATGATATATTTATTATAAATAAATGATAATTTATTAATATTTATTAATAATTAATAATAAAATTAGTGTTCAAGCACAAAAAAAAAAAAAAAATTATTGAACCCCCAACCACCCCCACCCCCCCACTAAGGTGACTTCTTTTTCATCACCTCAGATCTGGTCACCCTACCTTTCCTCTTGCTCTTATGTAGTTTTCTGTTTTTTTGGCTTACTTGGGGCTTGAATTCAACAATTCTGTAGAACAGCTTTGTGACAGTATCTGCTAAATAAATCAAAACTAATTGATTTTAATTCATTTGAGACTAGAACTAGCATTTAGCTCATTCGCTGAGAACATGCTAGCACTCATGCTAAAATCCTTCCAAATAAGAACTAGCCTAGCAAGATGAATAACACTATTTGTGACACTGCCCATATCCCTGCCGGCAGTCGCAGTAGCCCAGCTCACTCAGCAGGAGCGAGCAGGAGATTGCTGCTGCTAGCCTGCGTGCGAATACTCATCAGCAGGGCTGGCCTATGCTGCTCATTTGACTGTTAGAGCCCATATGCCTCTCACCATCCTCTCCTCCACTCAGCCAGACTGAAGCATTATTAAGCCTGCTTGTCACCAAATTATATATACAACGTTTACATGCATTCAGCGCCACTCCAGCTGTTGCAGATTTGTAGCGGAGAATACATCTCGAAGCACTCCGCTGCGTGTGCACACACCAAGCACTCTTCTGGAGTCCTAATTTGAGTGTGTGTGTGTGTGTGTGAAGGCAGGGAATGTAACAAACTTGTGACCATGCTTTTAGTTTTATTAAAGCACGGTGCACAAAAGGGGCTCAATAAATACATTTGCCTGCAAAAAAGCACATCTCAGACTAATGCACTGTTCCTATTCAGCATGTTCTGAGGACCTCAGTACATTATTTTTGTTCCTTCACTCACTGCATTGTTTCTATTGAAAAAAAAAAAGGCCAGCAGTAATTGGTCTACGGGCATCATTACCCAAGAAACCATGAATAAGAGGCTGTAATAAGAAAAGGCCCCAGAACTCACTAAACCTTGATCAATGCCATTAAACAATGTGCACATTCCCCATCCTGCATTAGACTAAGAGGTCTAAATGGATATTTTTCATAGCGCTAATGACTTTGAACCTACCTCCATTACCATGTACGAGTGGATAGCTCATTAACATAATCAAATCTCACCCTCTTTTTGTACATGGTGATAATCTAGCTAGACAAACCAAAGATTCTCAGAATAATTAAGTGTGCTGTAATTACAATCACCAGCTCATGATCTCTAACAACTATATAGTCACCTATAGTCAAGCACGCAATTATGATTACGAATTTGATTTTTATGCAGAAATAAAGGGACAGTCTATTGTTTTACTGCAGTGCAGCACTGCTGAGTGCACCACTTAAAATAGCTAACTGCAAACGACCTCCATTTCTTCATCTTTCACTTTGTTCTTCTGTAACTTTTTGCTGAGAAGGTCACCCTCAAAGATCATGAACAAAAAACATCGCACCACTCCCAGCGAACATGTGTTCAGAGTAATTTCTTAAGGACAAAAGCACCGGCAAAAGACGAGACAGCAAGGCGTCTGCTCTGGGAAAAAATCGTTATGATCAGCTAGTGTAATTACAGAAATCTAAATTTGCATCTTGGGTTTTAATTTATCAAATCCATCTTCCCCTACGAGCTCTTTAGGTTCCTCCATCTGCTTGCTAAACAAATGGGGAGAAGACTGGGAGGCTGTTAGATAATTATTTCTGTGGCAATTACTTGGATGCTAATGACCACTGTATTGATTATTATTACACCATTGGAAGGTCATGCTCGTATGAACGTAATCAAAAGGGCTTTGAATGTGGTGTGTCAGCTCAGGCAGAAATGATGTGAATGCCTGGGAGCTCACTCATTTAGTCTCTGACCAAAGGGCTTTTTTGAATGACGGTGAAATAGCTTTATGGCTGTGTGCAGGCTAGGCTAGCTTGCTAACACGTTTCTGACTGTCCATTATTGTTGTGGCAGCTTGTGAAACAGATTTAGCTAGCAGGAGCTCTCTCTCTCTCTCTCTCTCTCTCTCTCTCTCTCTCTCTCTCGACCAGGGATATTTCTCCTAAACAAGTTCACAATTTTCTTCACAACTCAACAGTATGCTTGGGCGTTCGCTAATTTCGCTATTGTGCGATTTGGCCCGCATATCTGTGAAGTTTGATATTTTGGATGCTACTCGCATTGAACGTGTGAAAAAGTCACAGCTTTCCGGGAGCCTCGCTTGTCTGCGTAAGATTACCGACCTGCGATGCTGCCACTAATGATAAATTAGTTTTGAGTGCAACCGCAGATAGAGTATCTGTCATTACTTAATCAACATCAATTCTAGCAGCTATAGCAATCAAACAACTCTGTGTTCTGCAGCTACTGCGGGGGCAGAGAGGCATAGCGCATGGCTGAATCCTCACCACTCTAATTTCCCCCTAGATAATGAGTTACGTTCACTAATGTGATGTCAAAGGCATGCCCAGAGTTAATAGGATGATTGATAGGGTTTGGTAATAACTTGCTGCTGCAAAGCAGACACTCCAAAAAGGAAGAGTAATACACTCCTGTAATTTACTGTAGTGAGTGCTGTGGTCATTGTTTGTGCCAAAATATATATTGATGAAACAACGAGTGCGAAAAGTCGAAAAGTGTGGGTGTCGTTTTGAGGTACTCTCAATTAATGAAGCTTTCTTAATTTCTTGGTTCCACATCTTGGCATATACAGTATGTGTGCTACTCTACAGTGAGAACCGCTGCTTACGTGTACAGTGGTAACCCTACTTATGAGTTTAATCCGTGCCGTGCAGGAGCCGAGCTCGTTAGCTGGTTTGCTCGTTAGCTGGATGCATTTTCCCCATAAGAATACATGTAAAACTGATTAATCCGTGTCAGCCGGCCAATATACAGTATACTTTAATATGTAAATAATGTGTTTATATGGGTTTTTAAAACATAAACGAGACGACGACGGTGCTCGTGTAGGCTGGCGGCTAAGGAGGACAGGAGGACGGGCGTACGTGTATGGCATGGTTACACTTATCATATGAAAAGTAAAAGTAAAATGTATCTAACTTTCTTGTTCACTACCTTTTGCTGTCTTTGTGTCACTTTCACTAGCACTTTCACTTTCACTGGACAGCGGTCAAAGGTAATGACTAACCTCTTCTTCTACGCTAGCATCTAGGGGATGCTACGACCGCCGCGCCCCTAGCGGTTGGCATACTTGAAATAATTTATGCTACTCGTTACTTGGAATTTTATTCGTTACCTGGAACAAAAATATTCCGAGATATCGACTCGTTACCTGGAAAACTCGTTAGTAGGGATGCTCGTAAGTAGGGTTACCACTGTATATTATTATTATTATTATTATTATTATTATAATATCAGCTTCAAGTTTCAAGAGCATTTCAAACAAATGATTGTGCACGCGGTGTACTTCAGTCTGCTTCTCTGTACTCTTCCATACACAGAAAAACATCATTTGTAATGAATGATTGGGCTGCTGAAACGAGGACCCATAATGAGGCTAATTCACTCTAGCTGTTTGAAATGACAATATTACCTTTACCCCAGAATGAAATTAGATACCGTCAGAAGTGTTTTGTTTTAGCGTGTTATAATACAGTCAATCCTGAACACATTCTGCTCTGTGGCACATTGTTAACCCCAATTCCATGACCATATTAGGCAAGTCTTAGTCTCTGGCATTACTTGATGAATGAAGGCTGTAACTATGTCACTAAAGATCTTAGTAACCCATATAACATCCATACAGAGTCTTAACAGGTTTTGCATGCAGATCATTTCCACATGACAAATTGTCCTCAGCCTCTAGACTCTTTGGACCATATTGCCTACATCCAATTAGGCCCAGTCGCTCGCCTTCCAAAAGCATTCAGTTTAGCTCCTCCGCTGGCTCTTCGCATACAGCTCGCGATTTCTGTTTCCGTGCCCCCCTCCAAACACTCCCCCGAACCCAGCTCTCTGGCCCTCTCTGGAGCTCTGTCACTCCTCCGCGGAGCCCTGAAAAAAGCGACATCAATGGCAGCTCAACCCCGCTCAGCAAAACTCCCTCATAGGTTAATCCCTATATCGCACTTCACCACCAGTTCACTAAGCTGCTTAAAAGGACACATTATAACTATGACAATGACCCGCTAATGGTTTTACATTTCTCTGAAGCATCCTGAGCTATCTTTGTCACTTTTATCTCATAATGAGATCTGTCAATTGCAGAGAAGGAGATCCTGCGGCCCAAGGACGCTGATATTTCACCCGCTCGGGCAGAATAAATAATAGGCCCCCTGCCACCCCGCCTCCCCCTGCCTGGAACACGCAGGGGAGAAAACAAACCTTGATCCTCTCTCCTGCTCTGTTTTCATAGCAGGCGCCTGCTTGGCCTCTTCCCGAGGGGGGCTTTTGCTTTCTGTATCGCTATTAGCTGGCCGACTGGAGTTATTTTTGTTCCACCCATTTTCTGGCAAACCACGCCTTTTGCACCAATACTGGGTACTAATATCTTGCCTCCTTTCCTCTGATTGGCTAGCACTGTCCTTCATCCGGTGGCCTGTCACTGGGCACTGTGTGAATATGAACTCCTGGTTGCTCGGATTAAAAGGGGCGGGGTTTGTCAGAAAACAGGTGGAAGTACACTCTGCACTGCCCTGTGATGGATGACTCGCCGCTCCCTTGGGCTGTCATTGAACCTTTCCTCAAGCAATGTCACGCGAACAAAATGGGTCATCATTTATCATTTTAATACAGTGCTAAGACAACATTTAAATGACTCTTTTATCTGTTTTCACATTGTTGTTGTTGACACCAGTGCTCACCCGTCCTCTAGAGATCTACCTTCCTGTAGGTTTCACCCCCAACCCAAATCTAACCACCTCATTCTGATATTCGAGAACTTTTGTAGGCAATAAACAGATGGATCAGGAGGCGTCGATTAGGGCTGAAGCTAGAATCTGTAGGAAGGTAGATCTCAGGGGACATGATTGGTGAAGACTGCTCTATACTGGTCTGCACAGTGAAATAGCCTAAATCTGACAATTCCATCTGATGTTTTTGAACATACACATGTAAAAGGACACTTTTGACCAAGCGTGTGTCCAAATGCTCATAAAATGACCATCTGCTTATTTCACTTCAAGAGACGCATATCTGCCAAATACAAAATTTAACACAATGGATGACACAGACCTATTATTGGGCATGTAAATGATGCCAGAATACATTTATTCAGCCAGAATATGAAAAGTGCTGCTATGACAAATGAAAAGACTGCAGGTTAAATCTTTTTCTTCAGAAGTGGCAGACACACTTTTTCTTACCTCTAAAATAGCCTAGACCTGCCAGCGGGTCTATTAAATTCCTTACATTCAGAGATTCATTATTTCTATGCAAGTTATTCATTTTTTAAAACCCTTAAAAATTGGTTGCAGTCTTTTACTAATGTTTTGATCAAGCCAGTTTGACGTAATGTGACACAGATCTAAATTGTGGGAAGAACCTACATGAAGTCCCTTAAGTGCTGTGCAGTCTGAACAAAAAAAAAAACAATTTTTGGATTAAAAAATTCAAAATTTAAAAATGTAAAAATCATCAGTAAATTGTAAACATTTTATAATATTTCAGGTCATATAACACTTTTTTTCTACTAATTTTAAGGATTCTTTCCTCAACATATGTGACCCCGCCAGGAAAAACCGGGTCAAAGTCTTTATTATTATTTTTTTTTTGTACTTTTAAAGGAAACTTCACACAAAGTTTCAGCCGGTTATCTCTCAGACTTTCAGAGATAGAGCATTCTGAGACACGGCATACTGACACTCAACTCAGTTTATTTGTGTCACAAGACATTAAAACATCAGAAACACTTAAAAAATAATCAAAATAAATCCAAATAGAGCAGAAATTAATGCTAAAAGACGACGCTGGCTAAAGTCGCTCTGTTTACATCAGCTGAAGACATCTGACCTGCTCACGTTTGGTGGATGGATACATGAGCTCAGACAAATTTCTACAGTGAAGAGAAGCCAAATGACACCCAACAAGCTTGTGTACCCCCGTGGTAGAAGTAGTTCTACATCCGGATTCTAGGCGTCACAGAAACACGTTTTTTAGGTAAAATCTGCAAATTTGCTGAATGACTTACTGCACAAAAACAACTTTTTTTGGTGAACTTAAGTTTTGTTTTTGATCAAACAAGCACTACGATAGTTGTCCAGCGACTTTGGCCTCGTTTTCCCTGGCGGGGGTCACATTATTTCATTTGGGATATGAGATATGGGATGCCGATTCAGACAGAATATCCTATAAAAACAAAATACAGTCGGTTGTTAAGAGTTTAAGAGATTGTTAACAAAAATAACCTTGCAGTCTGAATCTTGCCATTCATATTTTAAGCAGCCTGTTCTATTTTTGCCTTTATTTCAGAGTTGCACACATTCTACTGTACTTGTTATCTGCAGAGAAATTCCTAAAAAGATGGTGTTTTTTCAATGTTTCTACATGTATAAACGCCTTCCTTACAGACCCAGTAGACATTTAACTGATGAGTAGGTCATAAAAGTATAGATTACATTAAAAAAGTGCTTTTAATTTATCGTTTAGAAGACCATTAGGTAGAGAATAACACATTAGAACATCCTCAGAGACAGCCTGTAGGCAGAAACAACACTTTGTACTTCCTCAGCCTGTGGTCTTCCTTCACTTCAGCTTCCAGCATGGAATACCGACACTATAATAAAAAGGATTTAAGCACCTCATAAACTAATACCCTGCAAACCTTTTCACAGTCCTCTTTTGGAAACAGCCACTGCCAGTTCTCATATCATTCAATCTCCGGACCAACTGTTTCCACCCCTAAAGTATCAATGTCTGACACACTAATCCAATAACTGCAGGCTCTATTACTTTCAATTAGCTGTGACAGCTCGGGGCTTAATCTATACTGGGCACGTGCACCACTCTGTCTGCGAGGGCAAAGCTGAGCAGAGAGATGCTTTTGGACACTTTTTGCACTCTGAGGTGAAAGAGCCATGACTTTGTGACCTGGCTCACTCGGTCTCCACTGTTATAGGCAGGTGCTATATGGACTAATGATGCTCAGCATTGCAGCCATTTTAAACACAGAAAGAATACACACACACACAATCATGGAAAGAGCAGGAAGGTCATTCTATTCAGCAACATGGCCTTGCTGAGCTCTGCATACTCTTCAGGTTTCTCTCACTTTGCATAATAATGGTCTTCAGGTCATATTCACTGACCTCCACTGTTTCTGAATATAGGAAGCACCTACCAGTGTGGACCTTCTGAGAGCATGATACACACAGATGACATAAACATTATGACCACCGACAGACAAAACAAATAATGCTGATTATCTCAGAAGAGCGGTGCCTGTCAAGGTCAGTGATATTAGATGGTTACTGTCAGTGTTCATAGTGTTCACTGGATGCAAAAGAAATGGACAGACTTGAGGTCAAACTATTGATTATACACTATTTATAGCTAGCGGCGTAGCACCAAGTTCGGGGCCCTATCTTCAAGCTTTAAGAAAATACAATTCTAGACTCCTCAAGGGCCCTCCTCCCATTTGGGGCCCTGGTAACTCAGTCCCACTTCTCAACCCACTACGATGCCCCTATTTATAGCCAAACATCAACGTTTATGTGGTGCGCCAAGTCAGCAGTAGTGAGTCACGTAGTGTCAAGGCAGCGTTAAGTTATAACAAACATTTTAAACATCCCCTATAGTGTGTGTACGTTCTGCCAATAAATAAATAAATAAATAAATAAATAGTAAAATTGGTGCCGGATTAGACTAATATTAAAACTAGCAAGTTTCCATTGGCAATACGGATTATACTCAACACTGTCTGAAATTTAAAAGTAGCCCTTAAAAACACTTAGGAATGATTTCTTTTTCAAAATAGCGCAATTTGACTGGAAAACCTCAAACCTGGCAACTCACTCAATGAGTGATTTCACTGTATGACGAGATCATGCATGTAATGTTTTGTGCTTATGTCAGATAACATTACAAATTGACTGTCGAGAGTGAAAACGTCATTCTGTGTGACTATATTTTGTACTATGGTAACTGTACACACTACTAGTAAGTGTACTACTAATGTACTGTAAGCATGAGTGACTCTAGCCCTTTTTTAGGGGTGCTTAAGTCCTCCTAATTTGAATCCGAGCACCCCTAAAAATAGTCATTTTTAATGTAAGTGTATCTCCCATTCGCTGAAAAAAAATGTTTTATATAAAAAAATATCCATAGGAAGTACAAAATATTTTAACAAGGAAAATGCAGCAATACCGCCTCCCCCCACTGCTTCACAAATGGTATAATCCACTCTCTCTCCTCCCACTTTCCTGCCACACTCCAGTATGGAGTCAGCGGGGCTACTTAGTGCTGATAAAGCTCTGTTCCTAGAGTCGCTCCTGACTGTAAGTGTTGTGGTGCAATCCAAATTCTGTGTGTTGTTACTGTAAAACTATCTACTCTAAACATAAAGTTTAGAGCGGCTCTTACACCTCAGCTTATGATCTGCAGCAGGCTGTGGGATGTGCTGTGGTGACCCCATCTTAAAAATGATGTCTTGGGGCCAGATAACAGAAGATGCCTTCAGACTCCATGCCTCAGCGGATCAGAGACGTTTTGATGGCACGAAGAGGACCAACAACATATTAAGCTTAGTAGTAATTATATTTTTGGCTCATCAGTGTATGCACACTCACCTAAATCTGTTTCTTATGTCATTTGTTTAAACCCTGATGTATTTAAGAATTTCTTTTGCTTAAGAGTGAAGTATAATCAAAGTCCTGATGGTTTCTACCTATAATCCAAATGTTGCTTATTTAAATACCTGGAATGGTTCCAAAAGATCTCCCTGAGAGCATGCCAGTGATGACCTTTACATTTGATGCATGGTGGCTTTGTGCGCTCAGTGATCCACACCAAGTACATTAACATATTCTCATGGTAGTGCCAGAGTATGCATACAGTGCTCCATATGCATTACAAGACTCCGGTCTGGAGAATTACTATTCGGCTGGGAGTTCTGCCATTCTCAAGTCTGAATAAGATAAATATATCAGCAGCTAGGCCAACATGATATTTTCTTCTTATTCCCATAAAACTCGGATCTGTGGTTACAGATTTCATAAGCAATAGTGGATTTGAACAATTGTACAAGACCTCAGTGTATAAAGATGATTCCTCAGTGCTTCTTTAGTAATGGTAGGTTTTATACTTGACAACTAAAAATATGTATTACTTAAATGGCTCTTCTCTAGGATGAAGATTCAGGTCTATATGGCTCGTTTAAACTTTTCTATCTGTAGAGACATTTTTGCTATTAGTGGTGCCAGAATATTGATTTCAGAGGTTGGAGGAGACACAACTGGCTGTATGAGGATGCCCGGGGTTTGGAACATAAAATTATTATGAATTATTAATAAATATTAATATATTATTCAATAATTATAAATGATTAAATTATTAAATTGAACATTAGGAGTTCTTCTAGTTTTTTATTGTTACTTTTAAGTTCACTGTTCTTTTTGTGGTTTAAATGGTTGTAAAGCATGTGGCATAAAATTATCACCCAATTCTGTGTTTCACCTTGTTAGTCAACTTCACTAAAAATAATGACCATCAATTTTACACTTATTTTGGAGTGTATGGTCAGTAGACCTCATTTACATAAAATTATACCTCATTTTTGAGCAAAGGGAAAACATGTTAACAGGTGAACATCACTTCTGGTCAACTAACTTGCAAACCACCGGTTTCAAAGTCCAGATAATGCTGTTTACAACCAGATGGAGTGACAGTGGGAACGGCCAATCACGCGAGAGCCATGAGCCTGTGGACAGTCTAAAAGGAAACAGACTTAAATTTGAGTGGCCGTTTTCCACTTGGTCCTATTGCTTGACACGATCAACAATGAGATCAGAGGGAAACATAATTGAGACTTTAGCTTAAGTCTCCTGCTGCTCAGATGTTTATCCTTTGAAAAAGGCCTCAGTAATCTCACTTTTGTACAGATCTCAATAAAATCTCATACTGTGCTCAGAATTACTCATGTTTACTAAAGACAGGAATCTCAGTATGAACTTAACTGTATCATATTGTTGTCAGTTGTGATGCTGTGAATAACTATTATGATGCTTATTTGGACCAGAATTACAGAGGTTGGACAATGAAAGTGAAACAGCTGTCTTGTTAGTGTGGGAGGTTTCATGGCTAAATTGGACCAGTCTGGTGGCCAATCTTCATTAATGTGACATTGCACCAGTAAGAGCAGAGTGTGAAGGTTCAGTTAGCAGGTAAGAGCACAGTTATATAGTATATTACAATGCACACAACATTATGGTGACATACCAGAGTTCAAAAGAGGACAAATTGTTGGTGCACGTCTTGCTGGCGCATCTGTGACCAAGACAGCAAGTCTTTGTGTCTAAATATTATTGAGCCACTTTGGGGTGTTTTGGAGGAGCGAGTCAGGAAACGGTTTCCTCCACCAGCATCACGTAGTGACCTGACCACTATCCTGCAAGAAGAATGGCTTAAAATCCATCTGACCACTGTGCAGGACTTGTATATGTCATTCCCAAGACGAACTGATGCTGTATTGGAGGCACAACACCTACTAATAAATTATTGTGGTCTAAAACCAGCTGTTTCACTTTCATTGTCTATCCCCTGTATATATTATTAAATAAATAATAAATAACACATTTTTGGAGAATCAATAGTAAGTCTCTATTAAGAGACATCAAAGAGCAACATTTGAGCAATACAATTTTCTTCTAGGTTGTTCTGATACTTTGATGACTATAAGATGGCTCTGAACTTGAAAAGATAAATGAAGACATCAGTTACACTGAATAACGAGTTACAGAATTATTTTCAAAATGTAAGAGAACTGAATATTTCTTTGATTGCTGATATCAGAACACATTGTGCACTGAAAGCAATAAATAAATAAATAAATAACTATAAACAAACATTTTCCATGTATGCTATACTGTTGCTATTGTAGGATTTAAATGGAACTATACTGTAAGTCTCACAACATCATAAAACTAATGCTCATCATGAAACAATTAGCTTTTACACTGGAAAGGAAAGGGTGGATTTCTTTTTTAATGTTTTTGTGAGTTATGTGTTTTATATTTAGGTTTTCAACATATTATATAGTGATACATCCAAAAATTAGAATATCATGAAAAGGTGAATTCAATAAAAAAAACAAAAAAACATTTAAGTTTTATTGTTGATTATTATGACTTAAAAATCAGAAAAACAAAACCAAAAGTTTTTAGAATATTTCATTTGGAGTCAATTATTTTTCAAACAGTATTAACACTAAAACAAACAAAAAAAAGGCTTGAAATAAGTATCTTTAAATGTAATGAATTTACTAAAGTCTGGACACACTTTCTCATACAATGTTTTTATTTTATTTATTTGTTTCCTACTTTTTAAATTAATAAGTAATCCAGACTAAGAACACATGTAGTAAACTTAAAAGTGTTAAACACCAAAATATGATTTAGATTTTAGATTCTTCGGACACGCAACTGATGTCTCAAACACATTAAGAGGCAAGAAATGCAAGTCATGAACTCTTGACAAGGCACAACTGTTAACTGAAAGCCATTCCAGGTGACTACCTCATAAAGCTGACTGAGAAAATGCCAAGAAAGCTGGCATCTAAGCAAGAGGTGCCTACTGTGAAGAATGTAAAATATAAAAATAAATAATAATAATAATAATAAAATATTACATATGTATTTCCACATCGTTTGGATGACTTTAGTATTAATCTACAATGCAGAACATTTTTTAATAATGAAAATCAGCTGAATGTCCAGAAGGTGTGTCCAAACATTTGATTGGTGCTGTATGACAGTTTACCTTTTTGCCTTAAATTATGAACACAAATGCATTTGACTGCTAAGGACCTGATTTCACTCTCTGCCAGTTATAAAATGTTTACAAATTATTAATTTGTAAACTTAAATTATTATTATAAAAATTATTAAATAATTAAAATGAATAATAAATGATTATTGTCTTGAATGTGCATTTCTGAGGGAAATATTATTCATAAACATTGTTCTTTTAAAAGCCATAAATTCAAAGTTATGTTATGGTAACTCTCAGAGAACCCTTATTTGTGCCATAAATTTGAAGACGGTAAATGATGCTATAAATGTATAATAATTATTATTACTTTTAGAAGAATTTAATAAGAATACTTTTATGTAGAATCCTTGTTGTATGCATACCAAGCAAATAAAAGCATTTCTGTCTTATGAGAAACAATGCAGAAACTAATGGCTTCACAGCCTGATTTTACATTAAAAAGACTGCATTTCCACCATATGGTGCCATCAAGGCCACCTCGCTGATGTTATCATTGACCTTCTTCCAAGCATATGAACATCATTCAAAGTCCAGTGTGGAGCCAGCAGTCTGCACTCCATTCAAGGCTAAGGTCTCAGCGACTGAGAAACAATTGGTAGCCTAAATATGAGCTGTTTGTTTCATTGCCCCCAAGGACTGAGATCAGAGGAGAAGAATACATACATACAGATAGAGATACTTTATTTAGTATACTAGTGTATCTATAAAAACTAGAGCATTGTAAAAAAAGTGTTCATAATTTATTTCAGTAAGGTCCAATTGAAATAATATATTGTCATATATTTGATAATAATTACATGTAAAGTCAGATATTTTAAGCCTTTTTTATTTTAATGTTGATACTGTTTGAATAGTAATTTACTCAAACTCTGATAACAGTAAAACAAAGAAGCTTGAAATGTCACTTCATATGTAATGAAAAAAAAATAGTTTTCATTTTTTAATTAAATTGAAGACAATCTAACTTTTTTATGATGTTCTAGTTTCTTAGACACTTGTGATGATAAATAGTGTTTGTTCTGCAATAGATCATCAAACAGGGACGTCTCTACATTAGGGGCAGGTGGGGACCGGCCCCACCAGACGTCACCATGGAGCAGTGTGTGACATAATCAATAATTTTGTTTAAATATATTTCATTTAAATATTACTTTCTAACATTGTGTATTTGACTTTTGAAAATGGCAGCAGTTCCCAATACATTTAAAATATTCCTGCATGTGTTGCATAAGGTCAGTACTTTCAGCAGTCTTTGTTTAAACAAGTGAGCAGTAGAAAACACTACACATTTGCAATAATGAGCTGTAGGGCGCACTAAGGCTGGCCACATGCTGGGGGCAGCCAATAAAAAATGAAATATTTGCATATGCAAGCTTATGTGAATATCATTTACTGTATCAGCATTGTTACACAGCTTGTCACTCAAAAACATCACAGTAACTGTTATCCACTGCTAGCGAGGTAATACAATGAATCAATTCAACAATTTAGTCAAAGTTAACAGTTAAATAACACACAAACAGTCATCTTACCTCAGTAAAAGTTTTATTTTCTTTATTCATGACTGGAAATGATTGTACTTAAGTTCCTTTGGTCATAATAACCAAAGTAAAGGCAATGGAATACCACCGGTAAGTAAGTTTTCCAACAGGGGATGCATCTCATGGCGGGGATGCCAAATTCGGCACAACACCAGATTATGCTTTTTGGAATTTCATTGATGAGGTGCATTTGTTGTTGAATTAATTGAGCGAGTAGGTTTGTGTGTAGTTTCACAGGTAAGTGGGATGCTGCCCACAGAATTTATTGTGCCCCACCTGGCTTGGCTTTCTATTCTAGAGATGCCACTGGCATCAAATTACAATCTTCATAATATTAAAGAAAATATGACTGCATATATCATGACTGTTTTTAGTTTGTTGTTTGTTTGTTTGTTTTCTGCATAAGTATTCACACATCACAGTTTTGTAAAGATTTGGCCAATAGAAATGTTCAAAAGTTGGTCTGAATAAAATCTCTTTACATGAGTTTACAGTTAAAAAAAGTTACCATTTGAACATTGATAACTGACTACATAACTCATGTAAACGCACACTGAAAAGTGCAGAGCTGCATCTTAATGCGTAGGCCTTGGCATTTTCTGGCGCTGGAACCGTTAGCAGCCACATGTGTGGGAGCTAAGGAACAGCGCACTATTAAGAGGTCCTGACTCACCTTGTTTTAAGAGCAAGGTCTAATTGCTACCATCTTTTACAGCAGCCAGTGCAGCAGCTGGCATTTGCTTAGATCTGCAGGGACTGTCATTACTTCGAAATGAAGCATGGCCCTCGCCATGTTCTGCGCACCTTTGCATGATCCAAAGAGGGAATAGTCAGGAAAATCTGTGTGTAGGCATCATGTTTCTGAGCACCAAGATGTTTGCGAGGTATAAAGGGAGCTATTAAGAATATACCGCTTTGACTCTCAACCTACCATTTGACTTACAAAAAGCGGGTCCATTATTTAGTGTGAGGTCTTGCCAGAGGAAGAGCGAGTGAAAAATGAAAGCGTTTAAGCTGTGCTTTGTTACCGTGCACCTGAGGGACCAGTCATTTATGCAGAAACAAATAATAGAAGTCATCTTAATTAGCTCTTAAATCCATACTGACCTCTCCTGAGGGGAAAACTGAGCTGCTGAGGTGCAGGCATCTAATAAAAAGATGTTGACAAACTTGGCTTGGCACTTTTGCTCACTGTAATCAAATCAACAGACTAACCTGTTCACCCAAAGCGGGAAGGACAGGTCAAAGAGGATACTATGTTACGGCCACTGACTCGAAGATTTATGGACATTTTTTGACCCTGAAATAACTCTTAAAGGAGCCATAGAGAAATTCTATGTGAGGTACTTTTATAATAAACATTTTAAAAATCTGAAGACTGTTTAATAGATGGTACTTGCTTTGAAATCAAATTTGTGAATAAGTTGTATGATGCTTCAACACGATGGTATGAAATATTTAGTAAATGATAGGATATTATAAAACACACTGCTGGCTGCTCTGCATTTCTGTTTCTTTCTGATCTGTTATGACTGAAAAGAACTAAAACAACTTTCATCATAATTTTATTGTTAAAGAACATTTTTTATTTGACTAAGATAATTTTTGCACATTCACACACTTTTTACACTGGATTCTACAAATAAATAAAGAGGCTATTCAGTTTTTTGGTAACACTTTATAATAATGTTCATTAATAATAATATTATTAATAATAATAAATAATAATATTATTAATAATAATAATAATAATAATAATAATAATAATAATAATATTTATTATTATTATTATTATATAAATTATAAATAATTAATAATATTATTAATAATAATTACTTATTATTTAATGATTAACTAATGATTAATAACTGTGAAAAAAATGTTTACAAATGACAGTTCATGTGTTTACCAATGACTATTAATTTTTGAAAATGTTAACAAATCATTGTTAATGACATTCTGATGAACTAATTATTTGTTCACAGTTATTAATCAATAGTTAATGAGTTATTAATGATTCATTATTATAAAGTGTTACCAGTTTTTCTATAACTGTAAAACATCATTTATGAAATAAAAATAGTTCGTTTAATGCATTTTGTAGATCACACAATAGCCTATGTTCAAGTAGACAGTATGGTTATATAAAGCAGTAGCTAGCAGCTACTTCTAGTAGCTCATCAGTGTGTGTTTTAATTTTTGTATTTAGGCTTTTTTGAATTTCACAAACAAGGCGAACCAGTTGTAGAAGTGGTTTGTAGACAGAAGCGGTCCCAACTTTTGGCAGTTGTCTGCCTGTCTTTATTAAAACTTTATAGTGTTCTCAATACACAGATAAAAACTGAGACATTTCTACTAAAAAATGGGACCATCTGTGGAAAACAGGGACGTCTGGTCACCCTGTGACATCCAGAAACTGACAGCATATCTTGTGACCTCAGAAAAAGTATAGTTATCAGGATATTAGCCTTGGAATTGAATGGGATCAGAAAGAAAGTTAGTGATATCCCTTATCTCTAGTGAGTAGCCTGTCTCAGTAAGATCATGCTTTATGGATAGTTTCTGCTGATAAAAACATCATTTGTAAGTTTGAGCCTGTGCTGTCTCATTTTCAGTAGAAACTCTCTGTGGTGATTATTTACTCTTCCTGACCTTCTTTGGCAGCATCAAATTCACCTTTATGTGCATGTGTCATGCACAGTTTCTGCTCTTATTAAGGTGGTTAAAGTACAGTGGTAATCCTACTTACGAGTTTAATCAATGCAGGAGCTGAGCTCGTTAGCTGGTTTGCTCGTTAGCTGGATGCATTTTCCCCATAAGAATACATGTAAAACTGATTAATCTGTGTCAGCCGGCCAATATACAGTATACTTTAATATGCTAAATAATGTGTTTATATGTGTTTTTAAAACATAAACGAGACGACGACGGTGCTCGTGTAGGCTGGTGGCTAAGGAGGAGAGGAGGACGGGCGTACGTGTATGGCATGGTTACACTTATCATATGAAAAGTAAAAGTAAAATGTATCTAACTTTCTTGTTCACTACCTTTTGCTGTCTTTGTGTCACTTTCACTAGCACTTTCACTGGACAGCGGTCAAAGGTAATGACTGACCTCTTCTTCTACGCTAGCATCTAGGGGATGCTACGACTGCAACGCCCCTAACGGTTGGCATACTTGAACTAATTTACACTACTCGTTACTTGGAATTTTATTCTACCTGGAACAAAAATATTCCGAGACCTCGACTCGTTAGTAGGGATGCTCGCAAGTAGGGTTACCACTATAGTTTTCTTGTGACCTTGTAGCAAATGTTATTTGGCTCTCCACAGTATTTTTGGGAATGTTAGAATGTTCACTTTTAACATTTTTTAAATCTTCAGTAATTTGGATTAAATAGTGCCTCCATATAAGCCAAAGAGATCCAACGCTACCCCTTCACGTGCCCTTGTAAAGTTAACACTGTGGAAGCCACTTTGGTGATTTGCAGAACACATTTGTCTCAAAGAGCAATTAGTGGTAGCACACAGTAACACATGCACATATAAAAAAGTGAGTCGAGGCATAAAACTGTCACCTCTCTATGGCTCCAACCACAGATGGGAGCAAATCCTACACAAATACCAGGAGGACTGTGCAGGAGGTTGGCTTAACCAGAGACTATTTCAGGGGATTCCTAGTAAATATTTTGACCATTTCACAGGTGGGAGAAATAAAACCGTTTTCGTAGTCCTCTGAGCATCCTGGATTGACGCTCTGGAGCTCATTTGAGAAGGTGCAGGTGTTGCAAACATCCATCCTCAGTCCTCCCACAGTGTTCTTTCTATAGTCTCAGCTGACCACATAAACGTCAAGAGCTGCCCTCAGCGCTACCTCTACACACTGTCCCTTTCTTCACATGCCACATTCAGCTAAATAGCTTTCTGTTATGAAACCCCCTTATAGTCACAGTGCTTATTTTCATAATGTAATATAAAGAGTCCATTAAAGAAATCCAGTGTTTTAAAAGTTTCCCCTGGAAGGCTAAGCTAATGGCTGTTTTTGTTATTTACAAAAGGAATAAATGTTACCTGAAACAATTAGATTGTTATTAGAAGTAAGAAAGTACATTCTTCAGACATGGCTATTCATTACAAATGTCAAAAGTCCTTCTTTAAAACTGCAATGGGATTACTTTACTACTTACTTCCTGTTAATAGCATTATCGTTACTCAATTTACAGGGCAACCACGGCCTGGTGATTAGGGACCTGGTCTTATGATAGGAAAGACGCCTGCTCAAACCCCTGGCAGATCATGACTGGAGTGCACTTGAACGCCACCCTGAAAATGCCCAATCTTGTCTGCTCTTGGAAGCTAAGCAGGTTTGAGGCTGGTTAGTACTTGGATGGGAGGCCACCTGGGAATACCAGGTGTTGTAAACTCTGGTGGCAGCCATGGCCTAGTGGTAAGGATCTGGTCTTGTGACCAGAAGGTCGCCAGTTTGATCCTCTGACAGGACATGACTGAAGTACCCTTGAGCAAGGCACCTAACCCCCTAACTGCTCCCCGGGCGCCAGTGGATAAGGGCTGCCCACCGCTTCGGGCACAAATTCTCACAGCCTAGTGTGTTCACTAGTGTGTGTGTGTGTTTCACTGCACGAATGGGTTAAATGTGGAGGTTAAAAATTGGTTCATCTTAATCTTAGTCTTAATCCTAAACAAGACACCCAACCTCCAACTGCTCCCTGGGTACTGTGGATAGGGGCTGCTCACCACTTCAGGCATGTGTGTTCACAGATGGGTTAAGTGTGAAGGTCAAATTTCTCTGTGTGCAGGCACAATAGCCAATGATTGTACACTTCTGCTTTCACTTTATTTCCGTGTTACTCAGCACTCACAACATATTTTAGGTGCAATTTTGTAAATATCCTCATATTTGACCTCTTATAGTGGAGCCATATTCAATCAATTTCCACAACCACCCCATTATTCTTTAACACAAACTGCAGGATACCAGTGCTCTGTGAAAAAGTCAGTAACTATTTGCCTGGCATAAAAAATCAGTAGACTAATAGTTATTGAAAACTGTCATTAGTTGCAGGCAAATGTGCAAAGTACAGAATGTATCATTAGATTACCAATTGAGTCTGGTTCAGAAATATAGAATAAAATGAGCAAAAACACTATTAAGGCTATTTATTAGGACATTTCTAAAGTCATGTATTGCATGTCAATAATGTCAGATGTTCTAAAACCACTGAGCGACTCTGCTGTGGTGATAAATGAAGCCCGCCAGGCAACAGTTTTGAGGATGCCGATTGGCTACATTTCTGTTGCTATGTGCTTATCTGGTGTCAGCGGGTCAGTGATTGGCTGCTGTTTCTCTGACTTGGTGATATTTCTGTCGCCCCAGAAGAGAGAGGGAATGAACCAGGAAGCTAATTTTCTCCAATATATTTTATATATTAATTGTTTTTGTGCATATTTTGCCCATACATACTTAAAAAACATAGGTATTTATTATTTATTTAAAAATGTTTATATAAAAAATGAAAATAAACTATTTCCACCAAGGAAGGTGGCGCCCTAGTGCCTTCTATTGGCCAGCCACCACTGCTTTTACCCATCAGTTTATGACAGTGGAAAAATTCTGCATTGTAGCTGCACTGCTCATATTCTCAGCCAAAATCCCACAGTGATCTGTATTATTTGCCTTGGATATAAATAATACTGTATAGAACAGACAGGTGAGTAAAGAATGTAACACCTCACTCGACTGGGATAACAAAAATATGTTTACACTTGGTCAAAGACTGAAATATGAAGCTATGTAGCTGTGGAAAAACTCTGATAGCACAAATGATTCTTATCTTGTATTTACACATTACATTGCTAAACATCTGAACAACCTTCTGCACATTATGCTGCAATGTTAAGAAACATACACATACCATCCACGTGTGCTGAGGGTTGTTTATACCATCATTATTTATAGGTTCTATTACTGATACAATGAGAACTGGAAGTCAGTGAACAAGCTCTATTAAGTCCAGATTGCATTGGCTAGTCCTAAAACCAGAATGTTTGTTGGTATTATCCCTATTTTATTGACACTAAATAGGCTTCCAGTTAAATCTTGCACTGATTACAAAATATTACCACTGAACTATAAAGTTCTTAATGGTCTCACAGTTCTTAATGGTCTCATTGCCACTGCAATCTTTCAAGGTTAGGAACGTACTTCTTTTAAGGCGGTTGGTAAAGATTTTTCTCTGCAGAGGAATGTGCAGATTGGAAGTTCATGGACAAAGAGAGTTAATGTAAACTGAGATGTTGGTGCTGTCGTCCTACTCTGGTGGGTTCTGATGTCTTGGGGTGTCCTCATGCTAGGTCTGCAGGAGTCTCTGCTTGCACTACAATACACCATGTGTTAATTATCAAGTGCTCCAAACGTACAGTACCTAGCAATCTGTTATGCATCTCATCATATAATACTGTGGCAGAATTTTAATGTGGTATGTTTGTTACGGATCCACCAGCTCTCTAGACCTACTTCACTTCTGGTACATGTGCTGGTAACACTTATATAATAACTTTCATTAACAACTCATTAACTAATGACTGATGATTAATAACTGTGAACAAATTATTAGTTCATGAGAATTTGAACATGAGCAAATGCTTACAAATGACAGTTCATGTAGTTACTGGCTGTATTAATTTTTGCAAATGATAACAAATCATTAGTAAATCATTAGTCAATGAAATTCTCATGAACTAATGATCTGTCCACAATAATTAATCATTAGTTAATGAGCTATTAATGATAGTTATTATAAAGTGTTACCCATGTGCTTTTATATTTTTTATTATAAATTATAAATTATAAATTACAAATCAAATGACAAAAAGTAGGCTATTCAATAAAATCTTGAGCATGAGGCTTTTCACTGGAGTAAATGTAATAAATAAATAAATAAATATACAAAAAAAAAAAAATATATATATATATATATATATATTTTTTTTTTTTTTTTTGTATATTTATTTATTTATTTATTACATTTACTCCAGTGAAAAGCCTCATGCTCAAGATTTTATTGAATAGCCTACTTTTTGTCATTTGATTTGTAATGAGCTCTTACTGCAGCTCCCAAATGAACTCCTAGCATGTCTCTGGATGCTTCCTATATGTCATGTTCTCAGGTATCATCCTGTATGAATTCCATGCTATCAGGAGTATTTCAAAACATTCATTTATAACATTGTTTACCATTGTTTAATGCTTAACACTTAATGTTATATTCGTACATTTATTGTAATAATTACTATCATATTATCTGGTGGCACCTGGAGAATGGAATCTCTTTTTAAGTCTCGGTGCATTCTTGGAGTGTTCATTCTTCATCCTTTTAGGAAGCTGCCACTGTTGCCTCTGGCTTGCTCATTAAGGATCTGCACCCAGATTCCTGTAAAGGTGATTAGTGACACAGTTACTTGCGTAAAAAAAAACAAACAAAAAAAAACAGGCAAGTACATTATTTTTATATGCTGTTAAAGCCCAACGTGCCTCTCTACAGCTGGATTTAGTACGTTTACATTGTTACTTGTATATTGAAAATAAAAAAGAAAAACTGTTTTTAAGCTACTGTTCATGTGTTGTCACAAGAGCACATACCAATTTAGCTCCACCCATTCACATTAAAGTCATGTAAACTGTTTCATGTTAAATTTGTTTTTGAATGAAACACCAAACCAACTACAACAATCAGAAACACAGTAACAGACATATCTAAGGGATAAAGAGAGACTTTAAAAAATAAATAAATAAATAAATAAATAAATAAAAAGAGAGACTAATTTTTAAAAATTAATTATGACAGTAAACCCACACAAATGCCCAAGAAATTCATGAAATAAAAGAAAATGCCTTTAAGATTAATATCTGAATGGATATTCGCTAAAGAGCCAAAACAAAGACATGGTACCTCTGGATGAGCAGGGGAAGAGCTTTAGTCTACAGCTGAATATTACAAAATCACTGAAAAAAAAACAACAACAAGGCCCAAGACCCTTACCGAGCGAACTGTAAAACTGCTGCACGGTGGCACAAACCCCTGCTGCGGCAGTTTGCTTTGACATGCTGAGTTTGGGCAGGGTGGTTTGTGTGGAAGTCAACGGGATGAGGGCTAGGACGTGGCCATTTGTCATAGCGTCAGCGGATTCAATAATTAATGGGCCATATCGCGCCGCAGCTCAGCCAAGGCCAGTCGGCCGGCCCTCTCCATCGCACAAACCATATTGTGCCCTCGGTGCGGTCTGTGACTGCCTCCTTCTTCTCCTTTTTTTTTTTAAGATTCCTCATCATTAAGGGACGTTCACTTGCTCTCGTGTGACATTTATTTGCTCGCTGTGACAAAGTGGCGGCTTCTCCAGTTCACGCTCTCTTTCTCACGTCCCCCCCCACACGCACTGTTTTAAATCATCTGTCCCACAGGGTAAAAAGACCTCTTGAAGCTGCTGAGATAGATAATTGCCTATAGTCCAGTACAGACACGGTGATGGGGGAGAAAAAAAGAAATCGCCTTAAATGTAATACATCACCACCCCAACTGTGAAGGTGTTATTTAGACTAATGTGCTGTCTCTATTCTGTCCTAAAAAAGAGGCATGTTAATATAAGCACAGATGTAGCCCTGTGCGTCTGAGAGAGAGAGAGACAGAGAGAGAGAGAGAGAGAGAGAGAGAGAGAGAGAGAGAGGTGGGAAAAAAAACATTGCTGCTAGATCTTTCGCATGGTTGTGTCCTTGTTTGAGAGATCACTGAGAGGTGAATGCTGTTGGGCCCTAAACACATAGGGAAGTTGGGCAGCATTTGAACAGCTGGAGTTTTCCTGTGTTTACCCGGCTAAGAGAACAATACCGTCTACTGCAGTCTCCCAGAGCCTGTCTCAATACAGCTGCTACCGGTCAGCAGAGGAGAGGTGAGCTGAGAAAAGATGTACCAGTCCTTTTGATTAATGTATGCATGAGCGTGGGAGTGTGAGAGTGTGTAGCTGTGTTCAAATGTTCCCCTAATCACCGCTCCCTGGCGTTATTCACAGAGTTGCCCATTTTATTAGCTCATTCATTGGCCATTTCATGAGAAACAAGTGCCATATATGCACTTTGTAGGTATACAATTGCTGACATTAGCCCATCTGTTGCACAGTTTGTCAGCCACATCTACTATCAGTGGGACCACCATAGGTCCTCTAAAGACCAGATTTTATTTGAGTGGGGGACCGTCTTCAGCACAGTAGTGACATCAAAATGGTAGGAGCATGTTCAATTTTCAAACCAAACACCAGTGAATTTTGGGATTCTGATAGGCTGCATAAATACAAGGGGTGTGTATCTGTCCAATAAATGACGATCCGATATGTATCTGGATTCATGCGGTACGATACGATTCAGAAACGATTTATTTTAAATTGGACCGGTTCGATTCGATTGAGGAGGATTTCGATACGATTCGGTTCAGTATAATCGGGTATGAAATAATACGAGTTACTTGTTTAAAATAGATAATTTACATTATAATTCAACATAAGTTAAGACTAAAAATGTGTTTTTGTATTCAGACAGATTAATGAAATACTAGAGAACTAGTAAAGTTGTATTTGACATGTGAAGTCAGAAACAGTAAAATACTGTGGTGTTGGGATGTGGTACCGGGGCTCCAATGTTTTAAACAAGTCCCCAAAGCCCTCATTCTCCACCACACAGTATGGTCTTTGACAATGAACCGGGTTACTGAAGCCATTATTACTTTGGCTCTACCTGAGCTGTGGTCGAGTTTTGGCTGAAGAAGTCCTGTTTTTCTGTTTGTCCTGCTGTGTCTTTGGGCTAACGGTGCTAGTGTCCTCATCACCACTTTCCTCATGTCGTCTCACCAAATGTTCTCCGTTCTTCATTTAAAGACCGAACTTCTTTTCAGACTTTAGATTATAAGCTCGGCGGAGCGTTGTACAGTATATATGTGTGTCGGACATGTTTGTCTTTCAAACGTGACTGTGACGAGTATCACGACAATTCATGAGAGAGAGAGAGAGAGAG
>BRDA01042461.1:0-11119 GCA_036984385.1 Crenuchus spilurus
ATATTAGATGTTGGCACCTCCACATCATTGCATTCAGTTTTTATTCACAATTTGTTTAGTGTCCCAACTTTTTTGGAATCCGGTTTGTATGACTTACCTGTTTGTTGCAGTTTGGTGGCCTCTCAGGCTTCAGCCTGCCTTAAAGTTTAACGGACATTAGCAACTAGCTAACGTTAGCTTAGCCAGTTAAACAATGTTACAAAACCCACAAATATCATCCCTATTTATTACCCACTAAGACACTAAATTATGAGCTGTACATAAATAAGCTAAGTAGCCAGTTAAAAGCTGTTTTTCTTACCGTGTTTCTGTGCTGTTACCCGCAGACGGGTAAAAACCTTCCCCTCAGAAGAGCTGAGCAGCAGCAGTGCGAGCGTAGCTCCTCCCTCTCACAGCGGTGGTACAGCGGGGAGGCGCGGCCAACACACACTCACTTTTAAGTAAATTAGTATATTAAAAAATAAATTTTATTTGAAACTAATTAATTACTCTAACTATTTATTGATATGCATTTTCTATTATTAATTTGACTTAAATGTAGTGGTGAGCCAACCTGATTCAGCTAATGGACCGTCGCTGGTCCAGGGGTATTTGCTCAGCATGTAGGAGTGGCACACTTGTGGTTTTAGAAATTTTCAGACAGAATTTTTAAATGCCTGTTTTCAGCACTTTTCCACATAGTTCAATATAACAATGTTTCCTTTATTTTTTTTCTCTTGTTATTCTTTGTATATTACATTAATACATTATTTTAATCTAGATATAATTCCAACATTTCAGCCTAATCATTTTATATCATATTAATATGTATTATTTTATAATTCACAATTGTTTGTAATATTAGTATTCATTATTTTCCAGAAAAAAACTGTATCTGTGATTGTAAAATCTGTCTGAGGATATTAAAAACTAGTTAGATCCTGTACACAGGACAGTAAAATGTGTGGTCCAATGATGGACCAACAGTGGCCTACAGTCGGCGGGGTGCCGACCTTATGTGGCCGGTGGACCGATATATGCTTGCTATCTGGGTTTCATTCCATATATTCATATTTTGGTAACAATATACTTTAAAAGTCACAAATGAATGATTAAATAAATACATGTTAATAAGTTATGTATCTATTACATACAGTATATAATTGTTAACAGCTTGTTATGCATTAGATGTTACTTAGTAAGTGATCAAGAAGTAATAATTACATATACTGTTAACTGAGCTTAATTTATAATCAACTTTGCTTATTTTATCATTTATAAATTATTTTCCCAGTAAGTACTGCCACTTTTCACATCCACTTTACCACTTTATAATTAAAGTATAATGTATTTATTCATTATATGAATAATTTTTATTAACAATAATATATTTATATAAATTATTGTTTATTAACAATAATATATTTATTCATCCCCTTCTCCATTGCACAGTCTTGTATGGATATCTAGAACACTACTACATGCTTTGTGCTAGAAATGCAATCTAGTAATTACTGAGAGTCAGTAACAGCTCTTGACTGTGTAGTCATGCTAGGTGGTCACAGCAGTCTTGTCTTGGTCTTGAACTCATTTGGACTTTGTCTTGTCTCAATCTAAGGATGAGGTGGACTCGGAAACTGTATTGGAGTCCAGCTGAGTTCAGAGTGTCTATCTGATGTAACATTAACACTAGAAGCGCTAAGAGCTGGTCATGTGACTGGTGTGACCACCTAGTGTTGTTACTGACACAATAATCACTGGATGCACAAAGCACAAAGTAAAGTAGTAATAAAGAGCTCCATACAAGATTGCACAAAGGAGAACAAAGAATAATTTGATTTTAATTAACAGATTATAAGTAGAACTTATATTTATGTTACTTATTTAATTGTAAACATTTTACAAGAAAAAAATACATTATCAGTTCATTTGCTGTGCAATAAGAGGCAGTGAGCTCATGATTAACTAATCTATTGATGACTGATGAGAAATTAAGCTCAATTAAAAGTACATTTATTTTCTCATCACTACTTCATCATTTATTTGTTAACATCTAATGCATAAAGAGCTATTAACTATTATATACTTAAGGGTAAAATAAGCTATTAGCATGTAATTAATCATTAATTTGCAAGCATTAATGTATAATGTTACCAAAGTCTGAATATATTGAATGAAACTCTTAATATATTGAATGAAACTTGAGAATATAGAATGAAACTCTGAATATATTGAATGAAAATCTGAATATACTGAATGAAATTTTGAATATATTGAATGAAAGTCTGAATATATGGAATGAAACTCTGAATATATGGAATGAAACTCTGAATATATGGAATGAAAGTCTGAATATATGGAATGAAACTGAATATATTGAAAAGTCAAGTCAAAAGGCACTTGCGCCATCTTGTGTTTTGGACGTATGATCATAAATATCAGAGAAAAGTTAAATGTGTTACATATAACTAGGGTGACCAAATCTGAGATGCTGAAAAAGAGGACACTTCAGCCTTGGGGGGGGGGGGTGATGGTGTTGGTTAAGGTTGGGTGCGATGGTATAATGTATTACGTGTTCAAACACACACGCATTTCATAAACATTGTACACTATGCATATGACTGATACTTATGAAGAAGAGCTTTACTGGCCCTTAACAACACTAACATGCAGAACAATACACTGAATGTTAGCCTGTCACGGCATTTACAATTGATTCTGTCTTTGTTAGAGCACTTGAGAGTTTTTGAGCTGTTGAGGAATCAGTAAAAACCTTTCTTAAAGTCAGATGTGCAGTCCAGTGACCTGTAGCTTTGGTGGTGGTTAACCATGTGAAACACATAGACACTGAGCTCTCACTGGTGGTGTGTGCTTAGCTGAACTTATGTGTGCTTGTTTACATTGTTTACACCTTTATTCGCTACACACGTACGTCCCAGCTTTACATCTCAGGTCCTCAGTTTCATATCGACTGAGACAAAGATGAAAACATGCAAATTTCTTTTTTAATTCATCCGAGAACTTACTTTCACGTTTTAGCAGAGCTGCTCGAGGTGCTTTGCCTGTCGTAAACAAGGACTACTGCGGTGCAGACTGACCAATGACATGTTTACAGAGAAGACTATCGACCAATAACAATAGCTCTACAGTCAGACCGCTCAATCAGAAAGTTTTAGGCTAATTCACCACGCCCCCTTCTCACTCAAGCGAACTGAAGAGAGTAAGGAGGGAGGGGGCGAGACTAGTTTGTGAACGAAGCGCTTCTCAAAATTTGATGTAAGCTCTAATTAAACAAAATCCCGGACATATGAAAAATTCCGCCCGGACTGTTCTTTTTAAGTCTCAAAAAGAGGACATGTCCGGGTAAAAGAGGACGTCTGGTCACCCTAATATAACAGTTAAAAAATGTGAAATATAGACAGTGAACAATTTCAGTCCAATCTACTGCATGCTGCTTAGCTAACATATCTAAAAAGGAATAAAGCGCTGCTAAGAGTAATGGATTCTTATAACGTTTCTAAATCTTACCCTACAGCTATAATCTAGCCTAGCTTATGCTACAAAGCACTAGCTAACGTAGCATGTACTAGAAACATAGCTCTACCTAGACAAGCCTATATTACAAACATATTTTGGTGCTAATTGTGCCTTCCTCCCCTTCTATGGATGGTAGAACTAGCTAAACAAGTCCACATTATCTGGTTTAAAGCATTTGTTTGTAATATAAGCTAGGCTAGCTAGTGCTATGTTTGTAGCATAGGCTCGGCAATAGCTGTGGGGTGGGACCAGATAGGACATACAGCAACGTCGTAAGAATGCATTACTCTTAACAGCGCTTTGCTTTTAAAGAAATGATAGCTAAGTTTACATGCAGCAGATTAGACTCAAATTCACTGTCTACAAATTTTAACATATTTCACTGTTACCCACATTTAACATCTATAATTTTTCCGATATCATACATCCAAGACACAAGATGGCGCAATTCCATGTTGTCAATATTCATTCCATATACATTTCATTACATATATACATAATTTCCTAAACGGCTTGCCATAATATATATATATATCGTTTTTACTCACCTGATGATATAACTAGCACTAGGTACTCAACGCTGCATTTCCTTTGTTTTGGTTTTCTTGGTTTTTTAGATTATAGTAGATTTACTGTAAAATGGTTAAAGGTATAAGCAAATTAATATCCATACAAAAAGCAGATACTTTGACAAAAAATCCCTATATCATTACCTACAGTATTAGTGTGCAGTCAATTCATAAGACATATCATTAAATTCTTAGCTGTTTTCTCTATCATTATACTGCTTCTGACCACATACCAGTAGGTGATATATGAGCCTAGGACCAATTTCAACACATATACTGAATGAACCACTATATCTCACATTACTATATTAAAGCACTAGATATCTCTGAGTGTTTTCTAGATTAACTTTTCTATTGAGAGACCTGCAGAGTTTGGATACTCCAGCTGAACCTCGCTCAGTTTTCTTGTGGCAATGCTGTCCCATCACTGGTTAATTTCATGGGATTTATTTTTGAGTATCTCTGGATTTGTAACTTGGACCAGGCTTCTAACTCCACACTGTGCAGAAGGGCCGGATTAGCAGGCTGCTAGCTTGGCTCTGATTTCATTTGGATTGTTGGAGACATCCTATTTATCACTCTTAATTCTCCACAAAAACAAAAGCCCTGGTAGTGCTGAGCAAAGAGAGACAGCTGCACAAACACAGGCACTTTAATCTTCTTCACCCTAATATTAGCATAATATATCTTTCTGTTGCACATGATTATCATAGTGCAGAAGACAACTAGTCACCAGCTTTTCAAAAGGCTCAGCCAGCAACACTCAACAGCAGACATGCTAACCAATCAGCATTAGCTTTAAAACTAATCAGCACTCTGTTGCCTTAATGCTAATAAGCACTCTGTAGCCTTAATGCTAATCAGCATGCAGTTCGTAGCTGTAATGCTAACCAATCAGCACTAAATAGATGGGATGGTAACCAATCATTACTCAGTAGATGTCATTCTAATCAACTCTTTCTCTAATCAGCACTATGTAGCTGTTATGCTAACTAACCAGCACTCAGCAGTTGTAAAACTAACCAATCAGTGCTCAGTAACTGTAATAATACTAACAAATCAGCACTCATTATGTGTAAAACTAAACTGTACTAGTAATTTAATAAATCAGCACCCAACAGCTGTAATGCTAATCATTGTTCCCCCTGAAAATACCGGTATTGTTCAAAAAAAAAAAAACATTGCTGTAAAACTAGTGGTAAAAATGCATATGTACCAACACAAAATGTGATTTGTGGCTTCTTCAACACTAGTATGACAGTAGTGCCATTCTATTCTTCTTTCTTTATTTATTTATTTGTTAATGGCCATAATCCAAAGCAGCCTTTGGTCATAATCATCACTCAGTACTAATGCTAACTGCTAACCACTCAGCACCCTGTAGCTGTAAAATTATTCATCACTTAGAAACCACAATGCTAACTAATAAGTACTCAGTAACAATAATGGTTCAATCGTTCTGCCCAAAACCTGTAAAAAAAAAAACAAAAAAAAAAACAACCTACTGGAACGTATTAACTGATTTTTGTAAATACATAATGCTCTTCTAGTTTCTAGATTTAAAGGTTCATGTGACTGAGGTTCATGTGACTGAGGACTTTTTGGGAAGTGTGTAGTGTTCATTAGTTTTAGTATAATGAGAGTAATAAAGCAGGTTCTTCTCTGGCCATTAGCATCTTTTGTTCCCGGATGGCTGGGGTTCCAGTGAGAGAGAATAGGGTTCAGACTGAGGACAGAAATGATTGTTTTTGTAAGCGCCTCTAACGCTGGCCATGTTTGACCTTACAGATGTCAATCACGCGGGTAATCTCCGCTAAGGTCCTCCAGGGGAGAAGCAGAACCTGCTGTTATTCCCTGTTATTTGATGGAGGTTGAGTGTGAGAGTCCGATTTTTTGTTTGGTCTGACAGGGCCATTAGCCCCGCCGCTGCTATACGCAAACCGCCGCTTCGTCAAACTCGTAATTACCACAGCAACTGCTGGTGCATTGATCTGTTCTACACACACAATGTGAATTACCAGCATAGCAAGAGTCTTAAGAAAATATCTGGATGACTTCTGACAGTTTCTCACAGTTTACAGCTCACTAAACAAAAACACTGGAGCAGGCTGGTAAACAGCTCAGATTTATATTAATTAGAATTTAAGTTTGGATTTCTTTATTTCTTTATTAATATACTTATTTACTGATTGACTGATTGATTGATTGCATTTTTATATCCTGACCTCAATGTAGACATGTTTGACCAACAGTACTTCTTTTGTTTTATTCCATAACTGCAAATTTAACTAAGTCCATTGATTTAAAGAATCCATATGCAACAGTTTTTCTTTCATTTAGGTCCACTTATGATGTTTACATGGGTTTATGCCATCATTATGTAATAATTAATTTTACATGATCATTTTGCAACTTTTCTGTTTGCTTTGGAGATTTGGCTCGTTTTGTTACTGTTTTGGCTGTTTCTTACTGTAAGGCAAATATAGGTAAATCGCCTTGATTCTGATAATTGATTTGATTCAAAAACAATTTTAGGCTGAAACACTTCAGTGTAAAAGGGGTGGAGTTACACCATTTTTTTCATTAATCTATTCTAAAGTGCCTAATGATTACTGAAACAAACGATAACTGAAGCCATATTTCCCATAAGAAATAATATAATAATTATTCCAGACACTCCAAAGCAGGGGTGGCCAACTCCAGTCCAGTTTGTTGATCTTTGTGCTCTGACACTACAATTAAACCTGGAAATTGCCTGCTGAGTTGAATCAGGTGTGTTTGATAAATAAATTGATTCTGATTCTGATCAGGTAGATCAGCAAATTGTGCAGGAATCCGGCTCTCCAGGACTGGAGTTGGCCACCCCTGTGCCAAAATATGAACAAAAATACATTTTATATAGAATAAATATAGTTTTACATACAGAACACAATGAGAAATAAACACAGAAGACTAATAAAATTGATAAATTAACATCACTCTTACAGATTTATGCTCTGTTTTAGAGTGTGCCGGTATGGTTCAGCCCAGACTTTGTTTTGTACACACGTTCTCAGCCACTATTTGTTTTCGCACCTGTTTTTCAGGTAGTAGCACAGAGTGCCGTTATTTTAGTGTGATGAGTTTTAGTTTGCTTTGAGCATTATCAACAAGAAACAAAGCCATAATGAATGACAAACGCATGGGTGCTGCTTTGTGTTTGCAAAATTAGCAGCAAGACATGTGGACACGCTGCCAAAAAGTGGACGGATGAACAATAACAGGAACCTAAAAAAAGTCGACAGTAAGCAAATTGTACAATAACCAGAGCAAACAACAGTTTAAAAAGTTTAAAGTGCTTTTTGAGATACTGTCACATCCAATCAATACAGACATCATTTTTATATAATCAGTCTTAAAAGTAAATTAACACAAACAGTCATAAAGAAAACAATTGGAAAACAATCTTGTTAACAGGGATTATGACTGTTGTTAGTACATAAACCCACTGAAACATCATAAGTGGACCTAAAATACAGAAGAAATAGATGACATCCCTTTAACAGCTCAATAAAGTTCACGGGTTTATGTGTGATAAGTGTGTGAAGCATGCTAAATGCTAATTGCTAACCAATGGTATTTGTAATACTTAGCTACATTAGCCTTGTAGCTGCTGTGTAAAACTAAAAAAAGAAGCAATATTGTGGGGCAAGCATGACTTCAGCTGAGGTAAAAGGGGCGAAAGTGTGTGAATTTTAAGTAACTGAATGATGAATACAGTTGATATTAGATGAATTCCTATGTGGTTATATGCTCTCTGCAGAATTATACAGTGGAGTCTGTCCATACATCATACTGGCATTTTAATGACGAACATTAAAAGATGCTGGAATAGAGGAGCAGGTGAAAGTCTGAAATAAATGACTTCATAACTGAAACCTGCAGGAGCTCGTGCGCCCCCTCCCGTCGATGTCAGACCTTCAAATTATGAGATTCTTCAGAGGAGTGCTCGAGCAGAACCAAAAGTAAATCTTCAAGAGTGCGTGACCAATATTCAAAGAGGAGCTGGTTAAATGCCAGAGTGGACGGAGCCTGTGAGGCTGGCTATCTTCTGAAGGCCGAGCGTGAGTTTTCTTCTGAAGGCTCCTCAGGTTCAGCTAGCCTGGAATGAAGTAATCTAAATGCATCCTGCTTCAGAGGGAGCTCTCTTTGAGCCCAGTCTTCATGGGCTAGAGAAATGTTGGCGTGTCAGAATGATCAATAACCCCATTAGCCTGGCCCAAGAGAGACGCAAGGAGCCCAACATGTGCATTTATGGAGATTCTGGACCATGCCAACCACACCACAATGGGACAATTCCAATTGGAAGTGGCCTTAAAGTGATTGTTTGGTCAGAGCAGTCCAACAGCCAATGCATGTTTGGGGTTCAGTGCTAATGCTAATGTAGCTGAGGTGTAATGGAAGATATTAGCATAATTACAATGAATGTGCATTGTCTTTTTAGACAGGTAAAAGATTACTGCAGATGTCCAGTCCAATCTCCAGACTTGAACCCCATTGTAAACCTCTGGAATGTGGTAGAGGAAAATGGTTGGTCAAAAGCCATCACATAGAGCTGTGCTTCTTAAAATTTAGCTCCAGGAATGACAAATTCACACAAAAGCAATATGGAGAGCAGGGGCATGTCTACTGGTACTGGGACACACACAGAATTAAGAAGGACAAAGCTGTCTCCCTCTGCTTTAAAGTCAGTTATTCAGACACAACTGTTCATCTGATAAAAACCTGCTAAACACTAAATAGATAAAACATTATTCACAAGCACATCCATTATCTAACAGTTTACATTTCATTTTAGTAGTATTGTCACACATGTAAAATATATCTTTGTGGCATTAAGTTAATGTGAATAAGATGCTACCTAGATAAGTAGTTTACTGTTTGTATTGACTATATCCCAACACTTTTTTGTAAGCTTGTATTATTAATGGCCTTTAATTTGACAACATAAATAAAGCCTTTGCTACTGATGTGAGCATTTTTCCATGAAATACACCATGAAATGGTATGAAAATTCTAAAACTAAACATTTATATTTACAGGATTTGGCAGACACTTTTATCCAGAGTGATGTACAACAGTGTTTTGTCTCCATTAAGAGACTTATCTCAGCTAGTATAGACAGGTTAGAGTCCAAACTACTCTTCAGTTCAGACATTGTTAGAAAAAAAAAAAAACATCACTAATAACTAAAAAGAAGGAAAGATACACAATTATACACAATATAAGGGCATTACAATGCATTACAAGCGTTTTAAACTAGTGCTCACTTAAGTGCTCACTTAAACAGTTGTACTTTAATTTCAGATTCTGAAAATAACATGTAGAAGTTATTTGAATTTTTTTTATTCAAAAAGTCAAGCAAGATGATATATTTGTTGAGGGTGGCATGCAAAAGTGATGAAACCTGACGCCCAAGTTTCAGTGAGCTCAGGGCAGAGCTCACTTGGCTACTAGACTTTCTGAGAATTGTCTGTTAAGGTAATATTAGTGCAAGTCTGAGTGAAATGTTTCATGGGTAAATGGATTAATGATTAAAAACATGGTCTTTCAATGACAGACTGAGACTGGACCATGTATAATCTAAAACAGCCACTCTATCTCTGACCTAGAAAACTGAAGAAACCAAGCATAAACTGAAATTAAGGGAATGCGGTGAGTACCTAGTGCTAGGCTTCACATGCACTGGAACAGAAAATGAGCAACTCTCACTCTGTGCTTTGTGCTTTTAAGAGGTGACTGCTGTAAAATATCTCAGGTTGGAGAATGGCACTATGTAGGAATACTGCTGTTCAAAGTGCTCATGTCTGCACTTAAAATGCATATCCTAACACTAAACCTAACCTAAAATTTGTGAAATGTTGATATTAGAGAGCCTCTGTCTATGAAATAACTCAAAATGTCCTGTCAATTTAGTAGAGCTCTAGTTATATGGTTATAAACGTCCCAAACATATACTTATATATAGCTATCATCACATTTTCTGCTTTGCATGTGGCTTTCTTTTAAATATGAATGTGTGTACTTTACTCCATGCCAAAATAAAATAAAATAAAAAATAAAAAGAGCAAGAAGCTGCCTCTGAATGAAAGCATTATTCTGCATTCATGTAGTCATAAACCTCTATTCCCAACTGCACTTGAACAGCCAATGAAGTAATATTTACTGGAAACTGTAACCCTCCTGCCGCTGCCGTCCCTGTTTCTGTCCAAGTGCTTGTGTTTGTTTGTTTGCCATGTGCCATCTTGTCTCTATGTGCTCTTGTGTTTACATTCACATCATGTCTCCCCCACCCTATGTCTCATCATTGGTCATACCTGTCTTGTCTCATCTCACAGTTCTGCTTGTTCATCCCACCTCTGATTAAGTGGCTGTTTAGCTCCCTTGTGTTTCATAGTCTTTGTCAGTCATTGTATGTCAATTGTGTTTTGTCACGTCATGTTTTTGTCATGTTCTTAATTCATAGTTAGTCACTTTTTGTTTTCTTAGCTACAGTTTCTCAGTTTATGTCAATAAAGCCACCATCTTCTACCTGCTACAGCCTCATTTTGACAGAAACTCAGATGAAATGTAACACAACCAAGAAAAGATGGAGAACTTTTCTGCTAGTCATGTTGGTGTACGTTTTCATAATTGAGAAAGTCTAATGCCAAGTAGTTGATTAATGTTAATTCATTTAACTGGATATTTTGCAGTACTTTGTGTTGTATAGTTACTACAGAGGTTCTCAACTGGTCTCAGCCCGGGACCCATATTTTCTCATGGTCATTAAGTCGGGACCCACTTTAACAGATCCAAAAAAAAATATTTTTGAAAAACAGCACAGGGGGAACTTTAGAGAATTTAAGAGGAATGTAATTACATACACATAAATTTACACAAAAACTTCCAATAAAAAGTTTTTATAAAAAAAAACCTAGACAATTTCACCCAGGGCTGAATTACTGGTACTCTTTTATACCCAGGGCCCGACTCTGGTCAACTCTTGGAGACAT
>BRDA01042463.1:0-15000 GCA_036984385.1 Crenuchus spilurus
CACCCACACATCTGACCTCAGTCTGATCTCACAACAGCACATCACACTCTATCTGATGTCCATAACAGATTCATAGATCAGGTTCATTCAGCAGACCTACAGACTGAGAAACACATAACTCCCATTCATTCATGTTCAGAGAGTCAGCTCCCATCAGCTTCTTTCATTCAACCCCTTCAGCACTCATTCATTCACACACACACTCATCCCAGCACTTCTGAATCAATCAACACTCAAAACAACAACAACAGACTGGAAGTGTGAGGCTCTGTCTACTCTACAGGCTACAGGTGGAGCATGATCAGAACACAGCACAGCAGCCCATTCATACTCACACACAGGGTCTACACTTACACCCAGGGTTCAGTGTAAAGTGCAGGGATGCCAGATCTAACCAAAATCACCCTTGTTTGTAGAACCTCCCCCTTCCTTTCAGATGAATGTAATGGTATTTACATATCACAAACTTTTACTTCATTATAGAGCAGCCACCTCCCTAGATACCTTGGTTTGGTCATAGTCAGGTGTTTATTTATAGAAACAAATTGGCAGTTTACCCTTATAACAAATGTACCGGTCAAATCATCATGGAAAAAGCATGTTTTTAGACACTAAAATGATGGCAGTAACATCATGTTACTGCAATGGTAATACTATAGGAATACAGCTAGTTTTACTGTATTACCACTGCAGTACCACAGTATGGTAGTGTCTCTAAAAATGTGATTCATATACAAAGGTTTAACTATGATAATACCATCAGATACCATCCTAGCCATGGTAGTACCACAGTATTCTGGCACTGAACTGGCTTATAATCAGAATTTTGTTGCATAGAAACAAATGGCCAGCTTAGTCACAGTATATACAGAAGTAAACATGTAAACACATCTCTCTCTCTCTCTCTCCCTCTCTCTCTCTTTATACCCTTACAAAAACATACTGTGGTATCACTTGATGGTTGCACAGGACTACAATGTTAATATTACAGTAATACAACTAGTTATACCATAGTAAACACTATTAGTGGCATTACTTAAACGTGTTGCATTACTGTAGTATTAGCACTATGGTATCATAGTTTTTTTGGACACTACCATAACACTACCTCAGTACTACAATAATAATACTAGAGTAATACAACTAGTTACCACAGCAAAAACAGTATCATTAGCATTACTAAACTAGCTGTATTACTGTAGTATTGTGGCACTGTTGTACTACTATCATAGTATTCAAAAAGTCATAATGGCCATTGTAACGCTACAGTATTGCAACTAGTTGTAACATAAATATTATTAGTAGTATTGCCAATGTGTGCATAATGGTACTGCTAACATGGCAATGCCCCAAAACCGTGGTTCTAGCATGATGGCAATACCATGTTACTCGTTTTTGTAAGTAAAACCAGCCCAGTCCGGTAGAGGTGAACACTCACGTTGCCCGCTCGTGAGAGGTCCCGCGCTCTCTCCTTCGGGTCGCTAAATTCATTTGTATTCATTTGTCCCGCCGCTCCAAACCCTGAGCCGTTACCGTCCGCGTGCCCGCGAGCGCCAGCCGTCCTCCTCTCGCGCATCGATCGCTCAGCGCCTGCAGCGTGTGTGCGCGCGCGCGCTACCGGTCCGTCCCGCGAGAGCTCCTCCGTAAATCCGAGCGCGGGGGCGCTGCCAGAGCGAGTGTGTGTGCGCGTGTGTGTCCGGCACCATGGACGGCGCTGCGCGAGGCTTCGCTCCCGGAGGCGCGAGCGCAAAATTCAGCGCCGGTAACCCCCCCCCCCTCCTTTAAAGAGCCGCACGGGGGGGGGGGGTCCGATTACAGCGCGAGGTACACATACACACACACACCGCCCACCACGCATACCGCCCAACGGGGGAGGAGCGGTCAGGAGAGGCACGAGCGCTCTGGACTCCCCTCCATCTGCAGTCATCAGAATATTATGATCACCTACCTAATAGTGGGAATAAGCACTCTTGGCTCAGTGGTGATGCTGGACACTCTTGTTCATTATAGAGCTTAACTGCTCCACTGTGATGTGTTGTTTGTTTGTAACAATCAACAGAATCATCCTTCCTGGCATCACTGGCATAAGGGGCACCACTTTTATGCTATGTTATGGGATTAGATGATTTTTTTGCCAATTTGAACTTTTTGCCAATGTGATTTGCACACAACAGATCCACATTTAACACGTCCGTACAACACACACTAGTGAACACGCTAGGCTGTGAGAACATACACAGTAAATATGTCGGTGTTAAATCAACACTATTAGAGTTAAATTAACACTGAGGGTGTCAAAATGTAACAATCCCAGTGTTAATTTAACTCTAATAGTGTTGATTTAACACTGTCAGATTTACTGTGTATGCCCGTTGCGGTGGGTAGTCCTATCCACAGTACCCAGGGAGCAGTTGGGCATTAGGTGCCTTGCTCGAGGACACTATTCATAACCTGCCCGGGTACTGAACCAGCAAACTTCCGGTCACAAGACCTACCAAACAACCAACCGACCTATCTTCCTGCCCACCTCCCTACCTACACTGCAGCAAATTGCTGTAAATTTCCAATATTATCCAGTTATTGTTAAAAACAGATATTCTTGTAAAACTCATGCATTGTTGCAACATGTTGATATGCTTTTGGTTTGGCTGTAGCTGGTGGCAGTTCCTCATGTTCCGGTTCTTGATTTTTATCCATCCTCATTTCTTACATTACTATGACACTAAATTTTGATTCTGAGGTTTAGTTCACTTATAATATTTTCAACAGGAAAAAAGGTATTTTATTTATGCTGATTTAATGTCCAAAGGAAAAGTTAAGTTGCTGTGTATGTGTTCTTATACATAAATGGTTTTCTTTGTTGAAATTATATTTAGTGATCTGAACACTATGCAAATGGATTAAAAATGGAATCAACACTTTGTTTCAGGTCACATGTCGTCATGTCGTCATCGCTTTGTGATTGTAGGATGCACAGACGAGCCACTTCTCTCCAAAATCAACACTTTGTTTACTATAAACCAGCATGTGTTTGCAAGAAGTTGCACTGTTTTTTTCCACATGATCATGAGTCACATGACTGAAAATGCCACTTTATCTCTCTTCACTATTAAAGGACAAAATAAATATAAAAACAGGGCACTATAACTGGCAGCAGAGTTGCCAAGAACTTACTCTTAAATTAATGGTATTGTACTGTGGTATAAAAAACGGTATTTACTTGTACATTTATAAGTACAGTGTATAACTGTAATTTAGAACTGTAAAAATCAGCTGTTATAAAACAGTAAAGAACTGACAACAGGGTTGCCAGGTACTTACTGTTAAATTAATGGTATCATACTGTGGTGTCATTGTACAGTTAATTACCATTTTTATAAATACAGGATCTAACCATAATTTAGCACTCTAAAAACAGTTATGTCCTGTATTTATAAAAACAGTAATTAACTGTGTAATTACACACAGTATAATACTGTTAATTTAACAGTAAGTTCCTGGCAATTATTTTACAGTGTACTGAACAACCGACTGGCTGAATTACTCATTAGTTGAGTTTGAAGTGAGAAGTGACATATAAGGAATGGAAGTCTGGAACCACCACACAGTTAGATTTTGTGTTTTAATCAAAATACTTCTGACAGATTGTCCAATTAGAAATGCTGAAGGCTAGAACTGATCACTGAGCAGTGCTGATGGGTAGATTGACCACATCTCATTGGTTAATCTGGTTGACAATGTCTGTTATTGGCCAATGACACCTGCTGACGGCTAGATTGACCAATGAAATATGATGTCAATAAGATGTCATGACTGCTAAATTAGTCAATGAGATGTGGCCAATAAAGCACCACACATTGTACTCAGGGCATGTAGCCCAGCCCTAACTACTATGGGTGGTGCTGATGGTTAGATTGGCTACATTTCATTGGCTAATCTAGTAAACAATGCCTCTCATTGGCAAACTGGCAGTTGGTGCATCTCATGGGCCAACATGGCCAGCAGTGATTGGCCAATGGGACCTGCTGACAGATAGATTGACCAATGAGATGCCCTAACTGGTAAATTAGTCAATAAGATGTCCTGATTGGAATATTTGCCAATGTGATGTTCTGACATCTAGGTTTACCGATCAGGTTCACTGACTAGTAGATTATCCAATGAGACACATGATGGCTAGTTTAGTCAATGAGACACAGTGACTATTAGATTTGCTAATAAGTTGCATGTACAGTTAGATTAGCCTATAATACAAACAGATGGCTAGAAAAACCAATAAGATGCAACTGAGTGCTAGATTAGCCAGTAAAATGCACTTACAGCTAGATTAGCGTATAATACAAATGGATGACTAGAGTTGCTAGTAAGATGCCCTGACTACTAGATTAGCCAATAAGATGCACAAACTGCTAGATTAGCCAATAAGATGCACAAACTGCTAGATTAGCCTATACAATGCACAAACTGCTAGATTAGCCAATAAGATACAACAGTTGCCAGATTAGCCAATAAAATGCACTGACTGCTAGATTAGCCAATAAGATGCACTGACTGCTAGATTAGCTAATAATATGCACTGACTGCTAGATTAGCCAATAATATGCACTGACTGCTAGATTAGTGAATAAAATGCACTGACTACTAGATTAGCCAATAAGATACAACAGTTGCCAGATTAGCCAATAAAATGCACTGACTGCTAGATTAGCCAATAAGATGCACTGACTGCTAGATTAGCTAATAATATGCACTGACTGCTAGATTAGCCAATAATATGCACTGACTGCTAGATTAGTGAATAAAATGCACTGACCGCTAGATTAGCCTATAAGATGCACTGACTGCTAGATTAGCCGATGTGAAACTCTGACAGAAACATTAACCAATCATATGCCTTCACAACTGGACTAACATATGATTTGCCCTGAATGCCAGATTACCCAATGAGATTGTGACCTTCCCTTTGACATGACATCCTGAGTCATGCCCACTTATCTCGTCAGGTCTTGTCACATGTGAATTTTCATGGTCTTCGTCATGTTCACACCCAATGTCACATCATGTCTAAGTGTTTTCACCTGTCTTCGAGGTCGAGCTCACAGCATCCATCCAGACTTACAGAGATGCACTTATGGCTAAATGCCACACGCTAAGGACTAGATTAACTAATGGGACAGCTTGTGTAATTGGCTGTACAGTAATTCACAAATTAATTTTTTTGTACTCTTTTCTTTTGTAGATAGACAGATGTAAGTGTGGATGTTATAGGTATAACTATGCATGTGAGTGAGGTATTCTATCATACATGGTCCAAGTTACTTTGTTAAGTTCAATCTTGTATCCTCTCGAGTCCCAAAATCATGATTTTTTTGTGCGGAATTAACTGATTTATTACTCAGAACAGGAGCCCATTTCAACAACATTTCTGGAATTGAACACCTGTACATTTGGAATAGAAAAATGATAACATGCAGGTTTATCGTTCCTTTATTTACACTGATGTAACAACCCATGTTACTGTAACAATACTGCATTTTCAGAATTGTTAGTCATTTTTGATAACTGTACAATGTAACAGTGCTCTAAAACCTGCACAGATTCTGGTTTACAAACCACAGTGAACAAGTCTGCTTGTGTTGATGTGGGTTATTTCTCTAATTCAGAGTGTAATTATTTCTCTCAATGGTGTGTTCAGAGTGTAAAGTAGTGGACAGAGCAGGAAAAAGTGACTTAAATGACTTATACAACTCAGTGCAGAGCCACTCCTTTCATTATGGCCACTTTTCGCTACTTAAACGTGAACCTGAGCGCTGCAATTTTCCACGGAAGGTTAGCACTGTGAATTTGGCCACTGGAGCGGGATTCAGGTCTAAATATGAACTGCACAGCCACATCCGCTCCCAACAGGCCCCAACTACTTAACATGAAGTTGTTTCATATAGAATCAAAACAGACCTGACTTTACAGAGTACAAGGTTTGTACTTGAGTGCAGAAAGAACCTTCCTGTCTTTGGAGGGTGTTTCCCATGTCCTTCTATCTACTGGTCTCCATCAAATTTAACTGAATCTTAACCTCAGAAATATATCAGACAGATCAGATTTACTGTTTTATTCTGTTTGACTACTGCATTGTAGAACAAGTAAATATTATGACTGATCAGTAATGACAATGGTGGGCTTCAATTCAGATTTTTAATCTAATGTATGGTGTCCATGTAGCATACTAACACACTTATCTGATTCACTTATCTGGTTTTGATAATACATCACTGCACAATTATCTGCATAACATCCATCCATCCATCTTATACAGCTAGCAAGTCCCTACTGTGGGAGACCATATCAACCACCAGGGACCCAATAGCACCCACATCAGAAAATATAAAGCGATCATGTAGCAACACCTCAGCAACCACTCAGACCACTACAGTATTCGTCTAGCAACACCTTAACAACCACTCAGGAGACCATGGCAACTGTCCAGCAACACCACAACAACTACTCAGGAGACCATAGCAGCTGTCAGTGACCTTGGGGTCACTGGCTCTGCATTGAAGTGGTTCAGATCTTATTTAGAGGGTAGATCCTACCAGGTAACATGGAGTGGGTCCACATCCACTCCATGCAGGCTCTCCATTGGTGTCCTGCAAGGCTCAGTCCTGGCTCCTCTTCTTTTTTCACTTTACACTCATTCACTTGGTGAAGTAATTTCTTCTCATGGATTCTCGTACCACTGTTATGCCGATGACACTCAACTGATGCTTTCCTTCCCTCCTTCTGACACTCAGGTATCTAGCCGCATTTCTTCATGTTTGACAGATATCTCCACTTGGATTACAACTCACCACCTGAAGCTCAACCCTTAGCAAAACTGAGCTTCTATTCATTCCTGGAACGACTGGATGCATCTCGAACTTTCTGTCCTGTTTGAGAACTCCATCGTCGTGCCATCTCAAGAAGCAAGAAGCCTTGGGGTGACTCTTGACGACCAGCTATCATTTTCTACTCACATCGCAAATGTAGCGCGGTCATGCAGGTTCCTTCTTTTCAACATTCGATGGATCCGACCCTTTCTGACCCAGGACGCTACCCAGGTGCTTGTCCAGTCTCTCGTCATCTCAAGACTTGACTACTGCAACTCACTCCTGGCTGGTCTTCCTCTAAGGGCCACCTGACCCCTGCAGCTGCTTCAAAATGCAGCTGCTCGACTGGTCTTCAATCAACCCAAGTTCTCCCACGTCACTCCTCTGCTGCGTTCACTTCACTGGCTTCCTGTAACTGCCCGCATCAGATTCAAGACCCTGATGCTCACCTACAAAGCAAGAAATGGACAAGCCCCTCTCTATCTGAATGCAATGGTCAAGTCTCTAGTCGCACATCGATCCCTTAGAGCTTCCAGTACAGCTCAGCTTGACCCACCATCCTTCAAGACACGGGGGAAACTAAAATCAAGACTCTTCTCTGTCCTTGCACCAAAGTGGTGGAATGAATTCTCTCTGGCTATTCGGACAGCAGAGTCCCACACTGTCTTCAAACGCAGACTGAAGACCCATCTCTTTATGGAGCACTTAAGTCAGCACTAGTTTAAATCTCTTGTTGTAATGCATTATTATGCTTATATTGTAGATAACTGTGTATCTTTCCTTCCTTCTAAGGTATTACTAAAGGCTGTTCTAACAATGTCTGAAGAGTTGCTTGGACTCTAACCTGTCTTTACTAGCAGAGATAAATTCTCTTATGGGAACAAAGCACTGTTGTACGTCGCTCTGGATAAGAGCGTCTGCTAAATGCTGTAAATGTAAATGTAAATGTCTACAACAACCACTAAGGAGACCATGGCAACTGTCAAGCAATGATTTGTCAAGCACTTTAGAGACCATAGTAATCTATTAAACAGCTCATTAATGCCAGAACAACTACTTGGGTATTGCTTAGGCTGTAAAATCTGCATTTTCTAATTCACTAATTATAGAAGCAGCATTTTGTGTGTTTATTTTGTGAGAGTCCATGTTTTCAACATATGCTTGCAGTACAAGAATGACTGCATAACTAGCAGAGGTTGAAATCTTAGGCTTAGGAGTTCTGCATGGTTCTGCTTTTACACAATAAATCTGCCAGTGTTAAATCAACACTATTAGAGTTAAATTAACACTGAGGGTGTCCAAATGTAACACTCTCAGTGTTAATTTAACTCTAATAGTGTTGATTTAACACTGGCAGATTTACTGTGTAAGCTGAAGACAGAGCACCCACAGGTTTGGAGACAGATTAAGGAACATGGAGGAGTTACAGAGTGAAGAATTTGTTACTGGAAATGAAACTTAGAGCTGGAAATTTATAGAAATTTAGACCGGCAGGAGAAGACGCTTCAGGTGTGGTCCTACTCCCAACTTTCACTTATTTCAGAATATGAGCATTGTGTATTTTAAACAGGAGCAGAATGCTCTAACAGTATCAGAAAATTCATATTTGCATTATCCTGAAGACATCTAGTTGGTAAAATGTGTTATACACAGTCTATGCCCAAAAAACAAGCCTTTACAGCGCCAATTAAAATGTCATGTACTGCAAAAAATTAATTATTATTATTATTATTATTATTATTATTATTATTATTATTATTATTATCATCCTTAAAATTCAACATAACTGATATATACAGTAAGTTAACATCTTGCTGCTGGTAACTGGCTTTGACAGCATTACTAATTGTCACAACATTAACAACTGCAAAAAAGAGCAACAATTGATCAGCCCTGAGGCACTAACGCTTCATTAAAAGACTTCTTGCTGCACACAAGAGTTTGGATGTGCCTGTGAAGTGGTTTGGTGAATGTTCACACTCAGTATGTCGCTGCTTTTAGAGTGAACCAGTTTTTTTCCTGCTGTTTGCTGGCCAGTGGATTGTGCCAGACAGCAACACCACATCAAACATGCAAAGCCACACAGTAGTAGGGCGAGACTGTAGTCACACTCTAAATGTGAAGCCTTATGTACACCCACATTTATATCAATACATGCTTAATAGTTAGTTACTGATGGCTCCTATATATAATCAACCCCTAGTGGTAAGGGTTGGTAGCTTCACCCAGAATATTATTTCTATATTTTTCCATCACAGATTTTTCTTCTTTACTTTAGAAGCCTAAGACTGCTAACTAATACTAGCACTCAATAGTCACTTAAACAGCCAAATCATTTCCATCCATAATTAATTTTGCAGGCTCTCTTAACATAAAATAAATGTCAATGAAACTGTTGCTTCAACCAATCAGATTTTGAGTTGGTGTCACCAGGGCCCTCTAGCAGGTGTCTGGCAACATCACCATATTCAGACCTGTTGATTGGATAGTCGGTCTAGCTAGCATTAGCTTCAGTGACGATAGGAAAGGACTTCTTGGTTGAACTGAAGCGCACGGATAATCTGTATAACAAAGTAATTACACTGTTTTTTTTCAGGAAAGAGAGGAGGATGCATTTTGTTTACAAATAGTCAGATTTTTTGTTGAGTAAAATGTTGCTATTTTCCTAAATGATATTGCAAGTTTATGAGGTTATTATTGATGTTTTTATGTGTGTCGCAGCGGTAACTGCAGTCAGGGCAGTTGACAGACTTGCTGGGGCCCGGGGCATGAAGGCTTCACACCCTAAACATCCACCCTACAAAAAAAAAAAAAAAAAAAATTCATCAACCCCCGCCTCCCCCCTTTCCCCTTTCTGTCTGGCTTTCTTCCCCATATTGATCACTTTGAATTTTTTCTGTAATAGATAAGCCTTGTCTTAGGTCTTTTACAATAGCAACAGATCGAAGACTGTTTCTGACGGACGCTGTCACCTACCGTGCTGGGGCTGGGACCAGGGGTGTCACTAGACTTAAGACTGTACTGGGGCACAGCTGGGGCACAGATAATGTATGCAAAAAAAGATTCCTGCTCTTATTTATATTTAAGAACGCATAAATAGTGCTTTAAACTAAACAATCAGATCAGATTATGTTGTTGACTGGATCTTTGATTAATCACCAGAATGAACTGATGCATTTGGCTACTTGTGAACTTTACTCTAGACTTGTAAACCACTACTGGTACAAGCAAAAAGATATTTTTAGTCATTATTCTGGAGACAAGAGTATTTTAGCCAATTATAAAGACAAAACGACTGACAAGATAGTCCATATTATTGTGCATTTTTTCTGTGAAATAAATTTGAATGATTTAAAAATTTGGGTCACGATTTGATGATTAAGGACAAATGTACCCACATTTACAAACATGAAGGTGCACCATTTGAGTTTGAACCACTGCAGCATTCCTGGGCTAACTAGTCAACACAAGCTCTCTCATATTCATCATTGACGCAGAAGTCCCAACCAGCACCATACCACCGTTAACTCACCACTTTGGGTTTCCCATCCTTATTACTTTAGCCATTTCTAACAAAAGTCACTGTCTGTACTGCTGTTAATTTGGCTGTTTTTCTACAAGGAATAGCTTAGCTAAAGTAGCGTTGAGGTAGCCTAGCCAGGGGCAAAAACTTTCTGATATCCATCTACAGGAGTAATAATGTTTGACTCAATCAAATAAAAATAATATATGATATTATATAAGTATTCAGCAAGTTGTTATGGCCTAATGTTACATTACCTTTAGTCATGTAGCTCTCTCTCTCTCTCTCTCTCTCTGTGTACACGTGAATAAATTAGCATATTAAGTAGCCATGTGAGTATTGTGTCGAGTGAATAGAATTGCAGTGAATTACTATATTAAGTAGCTATGTGCACATTTTTAGTGTATTCTACGTAGACCTAAAACTCTGAAGTGTATTTTTTACTGGTGAGATCTATACTGGGGCACTGCAGATCAATACTGGGGCATGTGCCCCAGTAAAATATGTCTGGCGATGCCCCTGCGCTGGGAGCCGCCCCCTTCTCCGGCAGTTCGCTCCTCTCTCTGTCCCAGTCAGTTCACCCTGTCATTTTGGTCATTTTTTTTGCCTGTGCTGCTCTTCTGGGCTGTTTCAGTCAGGGATTAAGAGTTAGGCCTCTTTACAACAAACGTATTTTGTCGTAAACTTTACGGTGCTACAACGTTTGCGGTTGTTGTTTATTTACCGTAATCTCTGGGCTCACCGGAGTCAGTCCTGCTGTCTCTTCATGCTCTCTTATAATAAACCTCTTTATATATTCTCCTTTCACCTCTATGAGTTTCATCTCTCTTCCTTTTGTCTTTTCTTTTCTGTGCTCCAGATTTGTGCCTAGCCATTTTTATGTCACCAATCTAGATCACATCGGAACAGAAATAGAAAATTCCCGCTACTGTGCACCCGCAGTAATTCAGGATCAAACCAATTTTCTGGGGGGGTATGCAGTTAAAGGAAAAATATAAAGATAAGCAAAAAATAAATATTTTTTTAGTTATTAAGCTGATTTTAAGGCCAAAATTTTATATTAATCAAACAATTTAACATTACATTAAGAATGATAGAATTATAATACAAAATAAATTTTCTCTTTTATGGGCCCCCCTGAGTCTGAGGCCCGGGACAACAGACCCGGTTGTCCCCCCCTGTCGACGGCCTTGACTGCAGTAGAAGGAGACTTGTTCACCCCTGGTTTGTTTATTTAATAGAGGCATTTATTAAGGCTACAGGAGTTATCTGTCTGTGATGCAATGGCTCTTTATACTGTATTTCTGCATATTAAATTGTTTTTATAACCATAAATTAGTTTCTGAGGGGTAGATTGATTCACACGGAGCATTACTGAAGGCCTAGGCGTGAAATGCAGGATCCGCCACTGCTGTACAGTATGGACTATTCTGATTTACAATGCACTGTACACACACACTTCAGTCAGCTGCAGGGCTGGTAGAAGACTGATCTTGGATCAGATTCCTTCATATTGATGATTGATGTTGTCACTAAAACAGATAAAAGATCATTGTTTTCTACCTTGACGCTTGTCTAAGAGAGTTGATGCAATCAGCTACACAAATTATTATTTTTGAAAGCATACACTGTGTTTTAATCCACATCAATTAATCTTCGTTAAGATCTGGGTGAGGTTTGAGTGAGTTCAGAGAAGTCCTGGTGATGTATTGTGATAGACATATGTCTTGCGTTATTGACTATGTGACACCACAATTACTGTAACGATAGCATTAACACCATTTCCTTGTATCTACACTCATTGACCATTTTAGCACCACTGGCCATACAAGTGCTCTTTGTAGTTCTACAATTACAGACAGAATCTGTTTCTCTGTATACTTTGTTAACCTCCTTTCATCCTGTTCTTCAATGGCTAGGACACACACATGACCACCAAACAGCCAGAAGTGTTCTGTGAGCACCAGTGAAGGACTGGAGGACCAACACAAACTGTGCAGCAACAGATGAGCTGCTGGCTCTGACTTTACATCTACAAGGTGGACCAACAAGGTAGGTGTGTCTAATAGAGTGGACAGTGAGTGGACACAGTGTTTACACTCTCCAGCAGCTCTGCTGTGTCTGATCCCCTCAAAACACACTAACACATCACCTCCACATCAGTGTGACTGCATTGCAGAGATTTATCCAACACCCAAATAATAGCAGCTCTGCAGGGGTCCTGACCATTGAAGAACAGGGTAACAATGTATACAGAGAAACAGATGAACTACAGTCTGTAATTGTAGAACTACAAAGTGCACCTGTATGGTCAGTAAAGCCAAAATGGACAATGATTTCTGGGTAAGCTACACCTTTAATTATTTTGTGCTTCTTGCTTGCGTAAGTGAAGTTGTGTGCACCATAAAAACCTACACTGACTCTAAAAGCACCAACACACCCAGTCCCTAAGGCAATACATTCCCAATACAAACACACAACTGACCACAGTGGCTGGTGTTTTAATGTGCTCTCTGAATTACTTATCTGTATTTGGTTCCTCCCTCTATGCATCAGTCAGGGTTTTATTCACTGTGGCACTAAATTACAGCTCATCATGCTTGTACGCATGTGCATGTGCCTGTGTGTATGTGTGTATACTCGTACACCACCCAGACAGCTCTGATTACGCTCTTGCTGACCAAATACTCTAATTACAATCCAAACCAAACGATCCCCACGCTCCCCAAATAACCTAGCCAGACCAGATCAAACGTGCAAAGAGCACACACACCATCATTAAGCAGGACACGCCCCTTGGTCTGCTGTACCACACCCTGAGCCAATCACAGCGAAGCCCCATCTGCTGAGCCCTCAATAGGTACAAAGCATTTCCCATAAAAGCTTCAAGAAATGGATGAAAGTGCTCAAGAGAAACAAATCACAAACTGTTTTGGAGGCTCAATATAGGCAATGCTGCACCACAGCTAATCATCACTATATGAAGACCAAACCATTCATCATGTGTCCTCCAAGGCACAAAGACTATACATTTATATTAGTGCTTCAAAGTTTGGAAAAGTTTTAGGATTTTCCATATTTCTCCATAAATATGACTTAAAACTTCATCAGATACTTACTCCAAAAAGGAAGAGAAGCCAGTTAAGTAGCGGAGACAAAATTATTGAACTTGTATCCAGTATTGTATATCTGTGAGTGGCAAATTATGTGAAACTTATGTTTCCAGTAACTGTTCAGGGGTGGCTTGAAGAACTTTTAGCCAATACAAGACAGCTCCAACTCTGGGATGTTGGTGGCCTTCCTCACATGAACTGCTCCTAGATTCCTACTGATCTAGGATACTACCACTACGTTTCACACACTGGATTGGCATCTTACTGTGGAATGTTATGTTTTCCATTCTCCATCTCTTTGTCTACTTCTAGACATGTGTGAATCTTGAAATCATATTCATGTAGAAATACAGACATTCCTAAAGGGTTCACAAACGTTCATACACGTTGGTCCATCACGGTCCTTAAGGTCTAGTAAAAAGTTCTAGCTTTTATAGGAGAAAAGAGCAGATTTTTTTCCATTTAACTGAAGTTTAAACATTAATTATAAAAAGCATGGAGTCAGTACAGTGTGAAAGGAGTCAATACAATAGCATACTTTTATAAGTAAAGGTACTGAAGACATTAAGGGTTCCACCCCAGTAACAAAGTACTGAACTAGTGATCATCCTCTACCATTTTCCTGACAGTGCATGTGTTTAATATTGTTTTAAGACAACAAAGGCCTTCTCGTAAAATTGAAAACTGAAATGGCTACAATTTGAGTTGTGTACTAGCAAGACACTTGTGATACAATATGCTTCATAAATCAGAAATTACTATGGAAGTCAAACAGGCTAAATAAGGCAAGCAGGCTAAGGACGTCAAGCAAGCTAAGGAAGCTAAGCAGGCTAAGGAAGCTAAGCAGGCTAAGGAAGCTAAGCAGGCTAACAAAGCAAACATATACAAGCCCTTCAAAAGATAGAAGAAAGAGGGCTTTGTTAAAGTGTGCAGAGCACGACAATACCAAGCAAGGGACAAAGTTGAAAAACAAAAAATGGAAAACGAGCCGTTTCCTGATTTTCATTTCAAAATTAGAAAGCAAAAAACGGAAAACGAGCCTTTTCCCGATGTTCATTTTCTGATTAAAATTTAAAAATGGATTTTAAAAACGGACCGTGGAGCCACAAGATAGGGGTTTCTATTAAAGTAGACCTACATTATAACAGCATCAAGGAGCCTTGCAGCTCGTCACAGCACATGGGCTGGTCTTCTTAGGCTGATGTCCAGTGATAAAAGCTTTGGTGATGCTTTTACAGAAATAACAGGGCTATTTAGGTGACTATTGAGTTTTAGTGTTTGTTAGCAGTGTTAGCCTTGCGGCTCTAATTCTAAACATGCTGCGGCTGATTAACTACATCTGGGAAAAGTAGAGAATTTTGAAAATATGATTTCTGGGTGAACCATTCCTTTAAAGGTGTAGATGGTATAACTGTTTAAATTGTGTTACTGACATCCATAGATGTGTGTGGATGGAGAGAGAAAGAGAATGCTTAGTGCTTGGGGTGTGTGGGTGGCTCCA
>BRDA01042467.1:0-14536 GCA_036984385.1 Crenuchus spilurus
TGTACACACAACAGTATATTATTGATCACTTATTTTTTGACATTTTAGGGGAAGCTGAGCTTCCCTTGCAGTCTTAGAGCATCCGCCACTGATAATTCCCTATTACTTTTAGTGAAGCATCTTAATGTTTTAATCCTACATATTTCCTTTTTAATATCAACAATTAAATTCATGTGAGAAAATGTTTGTATTTAATTTACAATAATTTTTCTTTTTGCTCTCTAGTTATCACTAAAAGGCTTTTAACTGATATGTGGTCTGAATCTATTAATAATCTTGTGTCATATTTGACTGGTTTTAGACTATTGTTTACATATATTCTATCAATTGTACTTTTACAATTAAAGCTAAATCTTGTAAAATCAACTTTATTTGGATGTAGAAATCTAAAAACATTATAAAATGTTTGTTCTTGCATTAAACTCCTTTTTTAAGTATTAAAACAGTTTTTATCGTTTCTCTATCTATTTGATCTATTACTGTATTAAAATCTCCAAATACAATTACAGGAATATTTGTGCACAGTAATGGTTTTAACTTTAAAACATTGAATTTTCCTTACTGTATCTTGATTTGTGTATGAATTTATTTTTCTTATTTTCTTTCCTCTATAAGCTCCATCTATACATAACTCCCAGGTATTATTTCTCTATACTTGGTGATATTAAAAACACTATTGTAAAATAAGATTCCCACCCCATCTGCATTTTAATTCCCAGTTGAGAAGATAGATGGTCCTCTCGACCACAACTGTTATGGTATGGGCATTTATTTTGTCTAATTTTGGCGCCCTCTCCAGGCTAGTTATATTTTTTGTTATTTTCAAATCTTTTCACTTTCATTGGTTGTTAAGTCACATGGGTTGTTGGTCATGTGATTTAGGTAGTCATTTTCACATCAATACAAGGTAGAAAGCTACTTATTCGGAGCCTTAACTCATCTAACTCCATCTGCCTGTGTAAACCTTGGAGAATCTTTGTTTTTTCACACCACAGCAACTTGACTGATTGGAAATGCTGGATCTTCAATAAATGGACATGCAAGTTTAAGCATTACTTGGTGTTCCTTCATTGCTGAATGAGTCTGGTGATATTCCCTCAAGTTTGCCAAGGGTGTTTAGCTATCTGGTGATGTCCGGCTACGCGCTCAGGTGCCAGAATAGTGAAAAACAAAGCTACAGCGGGCTTTACACAGTGGATGCCCTTGTGAATATTATTCAGCATAGGTTTCAGTGCCAGTTTAATCTCATCTATAAAGCAACAACATGGATCCTGCCTCACTCAAAGATGACGAGCAGACGGATCTACACACAGATGAGACGTTCCATACAAGGTCAGTGATTAGTAACGCAAGCTCAAACAAGTCTTCTGCTAGCTTAGCGGTAGCTAAAGCACATGCTAAAGTGTTGGCTGTGCGCACCTGTTCAGCCTTTGTGCAAAGAGAAAACGAACTATTAATTGAAAAAGCACGTATGGAGGCTGCTCTCGCTACATTAAAGATAGAAAAAGAGATTGCAGCAGCTGAAGCTGAGGCCATCGCCCTTGAGTCTTCAGTAACAGAGTTTGAGAAAGGCTCCAGAGTTTCGAGCACTGCAATGCTGCCAGTTCAAAATCTACAAGAAAGAACAACTGAATATGTTGAGTGCCATTCTAAAATGGCATCTAATCCTGCAGCAATGGATTTATTATATGGTCAGTCTCAGAGGCACAGCCCTACTGCTTTCAATAGCAGTGTTTCAAACGCAGCCAGTGATGACCCCATTAAGTTTAAAATACATGCCACACCTAGTCAATTAACTGACTCGCAGCCAAAAACCAACCGTCACACCTCACACCCCACAAGGTTATATCCAGCACAACATGCTGCAAACAGTTCACCAGCTGATCCTACAGGATTCACTGACATTGCAAGATTTCTCGCTCGTCGTGAACTGCTCAGTTCTAGTCTCACCAAATTTGATGATCAACCTGACAGCTATTTGGCATGGAAATCAAGCTTCTTAAACTCCATTGACGAAGCAGGGCTTACCAGTAGTGAGGAGCTCGATCTCTTAAGTAAGTGGTTAGGCCCACAATCTTCAGCACGTCAAGAGAATTTGAGCTGTCAATTTCAATAATCCAGCTATAGGATTAAAAATGACATGGAATAGACTTGAGGAATGTTATGGAGCACCTGAAGTGATGGAAAAGGCTCTCTTTGACAGATGAGATGAGATTTCCAAAGATCAGTAGTAAAGATCCTCATAAACTTGGAGAACTAGGTGATTTGCTTCAAGAGATAGTATCAGCACAACGTGAAGGTAACCTACTTGGCCTGACTTACTTAAGCACAGCTAGAGGCTTAAATCCTATAGTTGAAAAGTTACCATTCAGCCTTCAAGAGAAATGGATCTCACAAGGGAGTAATTACAAACTACACAACAATGTGCACTTCCCACCATTTGCCTTCTTTGCTGATTTCATTACCAGAGAAGCTTACATTCGCAATGACCCAAGTTTCTCTCTTTCCTCTTCAGCAGCTACTACAATAAAGGTGAACAGCCCAGTGACAAAGATGAGTAGTTCCAGACTCCTCACACAAAATGGAGCGCTCTCCTACATCCAACCTCTCTGAAGAAAATTCCAATTCTAGGCCAGATGTTGATAAGCAATGTCCTATACTTAAAAAAACCACATCCCCTTAAGTACTGTAGGGGCTTTAGAGCAAAAACCATAGAGGAACACAAGTCATTCCTTAGAGAAGCTGGTATATGCTTTAGATGTTGCTCATCACGAGAACACTTCGCCAAAAACTGTAAAGTTTCAGTTCAGTGCAAAGAGTGTAATAGTGCTAAACACATAGCAGCCCTTCATCCTGGACCAGCTCCATGGTCTATTCAGACACCTGGGTCAGAGGATGTCGGGGAGGAGAAAGGTGAAGCATCTCCTACTGTGAACTCCAAGTGTACAGAGGTATGTGGAGAAAATAACAGTCCACACTCTTGTTCTAAAATCTGTCTCATTACTGTGCATCCTAAAGGACAACGAGAGAAGTTGGTGAAGTTCTACGCTATTCTTTATGACCAGAGCAACTGCTCACTCGATAGATCTGAGTTTTTCAATCTTTTTGGTCTTAAAGGCACAAAGTCATCTTACACGCTTCGTACATGTGCTGGTCTCACTGAAATGTCAGGGGGAAGAGCTACAGATTTTGTTGCACAACCTTTAGACAAAAGTCTCAGCATAGAGTTACCAACATTAGTAGAATGTAACTACATTCCTGAAGACAGGACAGAGATACCTACTACAGAAGTAGCCAAGCATCATATTCATCTTAACTCCATTGCTGAGTTCATCCCTCCACTTGTTTCAGAGGCTCAGATATTTCTTCTTCTCAGACGTGATGTCTCACAGGTTCATAAAGTGAGAGATCAATGTAATGGCCCCAATAAAGCACCACATGCACAACACTTGGATCTCAGCTGGGTCATCGTAGGCGAAGGATGTCTAGGTGCGGCTCACAAGCATAAAATTGCATGTGTGTTTCGCACTCAGGTTTTAGAGAATGGATGCCATTCTTACTTTATGCCTTGCACAAACCATCTCATTTTGAAGGAGAAACTCACGGAGAGTTCTCAAGAAGTTCATATGTTTCAAGATTTGCAAAGCCCTTTGTTAGCTTCTATGTCAGCTCTATGTGTTGAAGATGATTTCTTAGGTAAGACTATTTTTCAGCGCACAGAACACGACAACAAATTTGCTTCTTCTGTTGAAGACAAACAGTTTGTCAAGCTTATGGATAAGGAGATGTTCATTAAAGAAAAGAACAGTTGGGAAGCACCTCTTCCTTTTTGCACACCGAGACCACGTCTGCCCAACAACAGAGAGCAAGCTTTAAGCAAGTTCAAGTCTCTTTGTCATTCTTTTGAAAGAAAGACAGAGATGAAACAACAATTTTTCACATTCATGCAACAGATCTTTGATCAAGGTCATGCAGAATTAGCTCCACCTCTGGCAGAGGGAGAAGAGTGTTGGTACCTCCCCATATTTGGAGTGTATCACCCCCATAAGACAGATCAAATCAAGGTCATGTTTGACTCCAGAGCCAAACATCTTGGACTATCTCTCAATGACATGTTATTGACCGGACCAGACTTAAACAACAGTCTGCTGGGAGTTCCAATGTGCGTTCGACGTGAGCAGATTGCTGTAAATGCAGACATCGAGCAGATGTTTTACAGTTTCATGATGAAAGAAGGAATTTCCTCAGATTCTTCTGGTTCAAGAACAATGACCCCACAAATCAAGTTGTCGAACACCGTATGTGTGTTCATGTGTTCGGTAACAGCCCCTCACCAGCTGTAGCAACTATTGCCTCAGACGAGCTGCTCAATTTGGAGAAGCCGAGTTTGGACATGAGGCAAAAGACAATCTATAGACAATTCTATGTAGATGATGGCCTTATATCGTTACCTTCTGAGAGTGAAGTCATCCGTTTACTAAAAGCAGCACGAGATTTATTGGCCATGTCCAATTTACACCTACATAAGATTGCATCAAACTCTGTATCCATTATGCATGCATTTCCACCCTCTGAGTATGCCAAAGACTTGAAAGATATCAATTTAGATATCTCCTCCAGTGCACCGCAGTTTAGGATTAAACTGGGATTTAAGTAATGATACATTCACCTTCCAGGTTGCTGCAACCATGAAGCCATTCACACGCAGAGGTGTGCTTGCCACAGTGAACAGTTTGTTTAGCCCACTCGCGTTAGTAGTACCAGTCTCTATTCAAGGAAAGTTCTTGTTGAGAGAATTCAGTCACAACACAGTTGACTGGGATGAACCACTTCAACCTGAGAGAGAAAAAGAGTAGATGACTTGGAGAGAGTCATTAAAAGCTCTTGAACACTTCAAGATTCCTTGTTGTTATACGAACACATCTATTTCCAATGCTCAACGTGTGGAATTGCACGTCCTTTCTGACGCTTCTGTGAAAGCTATTGCAGCAGTAGCTTATCTGAAGATGGTAGATCATCTTTACATCTTCTTCCCCAGTCTTTTACATCTTCCTCCCCAGTCTCACTGCCACCCATCATGGGAGATGAAGAACTCTGCAGTATAGGGCTTTTAAAACTGGCTCTAAAAAATTAAACCCCTACAAAGCCTGTGACCCAGATGGCATTCCTCCATGGTTGTTGAAGGATAATGCAGAGGATCTGGCTCCTGTTCTCACTCACATTGTAAATGTATCATATTCAAATGGGACTGTTCCAATGGCATGGAAAGTTTCAAATGTAGTTCCCATTCCAAAGACCCAAATTTCCAGTGCTATTAATGATTGGAGGCCAATATCATTAACATCTTGGGTGGGAAAAATACAGGAAAAATTCATTGTTAAGAAATTGATGCCAAAAGTTTTGTCCAAATGTAAAAATCAACATGCTTATCTTCCTAGGGCCGGTACAACCACCGCCCTTGTTAAAGCTGTACATTCCTGGTTAGTGGCAACTGATAGTAAACAGCCTACAATGGTCAGAGTTCTTCTAGCCGATATGTCAAAGGCATTTGATCGAGCTGAACATATCAGGCTTATGCAAACTTTGGCCAACCTAGAACTTAGTCCCACACTATTAGCCTGGCTGCAGAGCCACCTTACAGGAAAATTACAAAAGGTTGTGGCGAATGGGTCCTGCAGTGCTTGGACTGAGGTCACGTCCGGGGTGCCCCAGGGAGGAGTTATCTCTCCATATTTGTTCCTTCTTTATATGTCCTGCCAGAAAACTATCTTTCAGGACACTTTGGATGTTGGCTGTGCAGATGACATTGGGCTGTCTAGAGCTATAGCCCTAAACAAAATCAGCAGTGATAGAACTATGGACTGGAAGCTCAACAGCTGGACAACTGGGCCAAGGAAAACAGCATGCTGCTTAACGGAGATAAATCTGTGGAGTTGCGAATATGCTTTGGAAAAAATCCAGCACAGCCTGCCCCTTTGGTGCTCGGTGGAAAGGAAGTCCCAGTGGTTACCAACACAAAATACCTGGGCTTCTACCTCGACTCTGACCTCAGCTGGGACTTTCACATTGAACAAATGGTGAGGAAAGCCTCAAAGCGCCTTCACTTCCTGACTGTCCTAGCAAGACATGGCCTACCACAACAGGATCTGTTGAGTATTTACACCACACTGGTGAGGCCATGTCTAGAATATGGGAGTATCCTTTTAGTAGGGTGTAATAAGATTTAGGCTGCACAGCTGGAGAGGGTGCAAAAAAGAGCGCTGAAGATCATCTTCAGAGGAGGCACACCATCAGAACTCCCCTCACTTCAGAGCAGGAGAGAGCAGGCCGCTCTCCAGTTAGTGTCAGAAATGAGACACAGTCTACATCCACTGCATGACCTGCTCCCCAAAACAAGAGCAGAAAGCTCTCAAAGACAGCTGCGGAATGGAAATAACATCTCAGACTATCACTGTCGTACTTACAGACTCCAGCAGTCCACCCTGCCCACAGCTGTGAGACTGTATAACATGACAATTCATAACTAAAATTTAAGGCATTGAACTGGTTTTTATTGTTTATTTTTATTTTTATTGTTATTGTTAGTAATGTCATTGTTATGTAAATTCTGCTGAAATTCAGTTTTTTACTGTAAGCATGAATGAAATAAAGTCAAAGTCAAGTCAAAGTCAACTAGATGACAACAGCACGAGCTGTGTATGGTGCGTTTTTGGAAAAGCTAAGCTTGCCCCCATGTCAGTTCATACAGTCCCACATCTGGAGCTGGGTGCTGCTGTTTTGGCAGTTAAGATTGCTGAACTGGTATCTAGAGAATTGGATGTAAAAAAATTTATACAGACAGCAAAGTCGTGATCGGTTACATCCACAATGTTACCCGCATGTTCTATGTCTGTCAGTAATAGAGTGGTACGCATCAGGAAGTTCTCAAGACCTGAACAATGGTGTTATGTGCCTACAAGCCAGAACCCAGCAGATACAGCATCAAGGTCCATACCTGTAGAGTCTCTCTTAAACACTAACTCATTAACAGGACCTAGGTTCTTGCTGCATCCCACTGAAGACGTAGCTGTGAAAACCAGATACGAACTCATAGATCCAGAACTAGATGTAGAAGTTCGATCTCACTTCACAACATGCAACAATGCAAACCTTGGTTGCAAGCGATTCGAAAGGTTCTGTATATGGCAGTCTCTCATAAGAGCTATATCCAGTCTTATTCACATCACTGAGACCTTCAAAGTCAAGGCTACAGAGCAGAACACAGAATGTAGAGGTTGGCATCAATGTCTGAATGCCCATTCACCTGATGTTCAGTCAAAAGCAAGACAAGTCATCAGATGTGCTCAGGATGAAGCATATCGAACTGAACTAGTTTGTTTGAAACAAGGGAAACAGTCCAATAAAAAAATTAGATCCCTTCATTGATGATGACGGACTTCTTAGGATAGGAGGTCGGCTTAGACACTCCACTCTCTCCGAAGAGGAAAAACACCCTCTTATCATCTCTGGTTGTACTCACATCGGTTCAATTCTCATCAAGTATTATCATGAGAGAGTGAAACACCAGGGCCGAGTCTTTACAGAGGGAGCAATACGCTCAAACGGCATCTGGATTGTTGGAGTCAAGAGGTGTATTGCAAGACAGCTGTACAAATGTGTGCAATGTAGGAAACTTCGAGGTAAGACAGCTGAACAAAAGATGTCTGACCTTCCTTCAGATTGCTTGAGCACAAAGCCACCTTTCACCAACGTAGGAGTTGATGTTTTTGGCCCTTGGAGTATCTCCACTCGGCGCACTCGTGGAGGTGCGGCAAACAGCAAGAGGTGGGCAGTCATCTTTACCTGTCTCAGTGTACGTGCTGTTCATATAGAGCTCATTGAAGCCATGGATACATCAAGTTTCATAAATGCTCTCCGTCGATTTCTCACCATACGAGGTCCTGTGAAACTGATTTGCTCTGATTGTGGCACAAACTTCAAGGGAGCTTGTAAAGAGCTGAAAATACTTTTCCAAGATGACAAAGAGTCTAGTGTCTCCAAGTTCCTCAGCAGAGAAGGTTGTACATGGATTTTTAATCCACCACATTCTTCTCACATGGGTGGAGTGTGGGAAAGGATGATTGGGGTCTCAAAGAGAATTTTGAAATCTATGCTGTCCCAAATTCAACCATCTCATCTAACTCATGAGGTTCTGTCTACTCTTATGGCAGAAGTATTTGCTATACTAAATGCAAGGCCTTTGACAACTATCTCAGTGGACACAAATGATCCGTCTCTTCTGACTCCGACTATGATTCTAACTCAGAAAGTTTGCAGCCCTATTCCTCCTTCTGGATGCTTTGTTGATTCCAACTTGCATCATCAGCAGTGGAGAAGAGTTCAGCACTTGGCTAACATCTTTTGGGAGAAATGGAAACGTGAGTGTCTCTCTACACTGCAGAGTCGTTCCAAGTGGCAGAAGAATCATCCTAATATTAAAGAGGGAGATTGGTGCTTCTTTGTGATGCTCAGATATAGAGAAATCAGTGGCCAATGGCTTTAGTCATGAAAACTTTCCCTGGAAATGATGGCAGGTTCAGGAAGTTGGAGCTTAAGATCTCTAGGGGAGGCACTTCCAAGATTTTCTTCCATCCCATTACTGAAGTGGTGGTACTCTTGTCTTCAGAGGACAATTTAGATACTACTACACTTTAAAGTGTTGAATCTTTTAATAGTGGCATCATAACATATGCCAGTTGGGGAGTGTTATGGTATGGGCATTTATTTTGTCTAATTTTGGCGCCCTCTCCAGGCTAGTTATATTTTTTGTTATTTTCAAATCTTTTCACTTTCATTGGTTGTTAAGTCACATGGGTTGTTGGTCATGTGATTTAGGTAGTCATTTTCACATCAATACAAGGTAGAAAGCTACTTATTCGGAGCCTTAACTCATCTAACTCCATCTGCCTGTGTAAACCTTGGAGAATCTTTGTTTTTTCACACCACAGCAACTTGACTGATTGGAAATGCTGGATCTTCAATAAATGGACATGCAAGTTTAAGCATTACTTGGTGTTCCTTCATTGCTGAATGAGTCTGGTGATATTCCCTCAAGTTTGCCAAGGGTGTTTAGCTACCTGGTGATGTGCGACCGGCTACGCGCTCAGGTGCCAGAATAACAACTTTTTTGTTTCTTCAACATCATTATAACTTTTTAATCTTGTTTCTTGGATACAAATAATGTCTAAGCATTCATTACTTAAAATATTCAATTTCTTAGCTCTATCATCCTTAGACTGTATACCTGGTACATTATAAGTGGCAATTTTAATATGTATACCAGCCATAACATTATTTTAATCTTTTCTTCCTTTTATCCTTATGTTTCTCAGGAGCCATCTTACTCTTTCTTTGAAAATCAATTGTCTTACCATTGGGATGCTTCTCAGAGGGACTAGTGATTAAGTCTTTATTGCTAGTTGATGTGTATGCATTTCCTTTGGCCTCAATTGCTGTCGTTTTTTCCTTACTCCTTCTATATTGTCCTGTTGAGGATTGAGATCCTTCAGTATTTGATACTGAGCTTGTGCTGCCATCGCTTCCTGATGTACTGTCACTGGTGTCCTCTGTTGATGTGTCACTATTACAGCTTTGTCATCCATTTCCATTTCTGCATTGGCTTGGTCTGTGGGATGCATTCCATCATTGTTGCGCTTATCTTCAGCTTGGTTTGTTGAGGATTGCAAAAGTTATTTCTCTTTGTTTGTCACTTTAGTTTGTTTTGTGTGACAATGGCAATCTTTATCTGATCACCTGTTTCAGCTTCTGGTACTTTAGGAGCCACCATCTGTTTTTGACCTCTCACTCTGTTAACATATGATTTGGGACACATGAAAAAGTTGTGTCCTTCTGAGCCACACAATGTGCAGTGCGCCATACTTTTACAGTCTTTGCCTTTGTGGCCAAAAGCACCACATTGACAGCATTTAACTTTGTCACACTCTTTTGCTTGATGACTTGTATCTTGGCATATGAAACAACCTATCAAGGTCAGGTCAGCAGTTATTTTGCCATTGTGTGGTCCCAAAGCGATTGTATTTGGGGGACACGTCTCCACACCATTTGCATCCTTCTTAAACTTAACTTGATATTTTCTTATGCCATACCAAAGTCCAAACGTATCCACGGGTTTCATAACTGGCTTCAATATATCACAAAATCTTTGGAGGTAGGTCTCCACATCATGGTCAGTGATCCTTCCCGTCCAGAACTTAACAATGATAGTTCTTTCAGCCATAGAAAGTGGTGAAAAAAATTTCAAAATCCTTCCAAGTGCTGTTGTTATTCTTATATAGATCCAGAAACATTTGCAGAGCTCTTTCACTTCTAAAGCATAATTCAAATTCATTCTGATTAGGAACACGAAGGAATTAATATCCTCAGCTCTGAGCCATTGGCTTTGGAAAATAATTTCTGCAATAATGTCTCTCAGGGGAGTTTCACCCAGTCCAGAGAACTTTATCCTAGCCCAGTGTCTGACATGCTGTCCGCCACTGTCCATGCGGGACGCCATAATGACATACCCGCCTTCTCTTAACTCTCTCTAAGCTTAGAAGTGAATTAAAAAACAAGTGGAAAACTGATCACAGATCGCAAGGTACTGTAATCAATAACAGTTCAATCTTTGGTTCTTTTTAATAAACTAGGCCTTTGCCCACCCGTACCTCTTCCAGGCATTTTAACACCTTTATTTTCAAGTGATAGAAAAGAAAATTGCCACCCTTACTTTTTATTTATACTTTATTAATATTTCAAAAATACAGACAGCAGAGAATCAGAAAGTCATACAATAAAAAATATGTACATATAAGAAAACCACATTTTTAAAAAGTCCCACATGGATTCATCGTTAAAGAGTACATTTAAGGTTTTTTGTCATCTCAGTTCTGTTTTAATACTTTTAATAACATCATCACTGGATATAAAAAGTTGTTCAGTAGTCATTTTGCACCTGGTCTTCCACATTTTTACTTTAACCAGACAAACAGTGTACCAAAAGGGATCAAAATTTTTCCTATCAAAAGTGGAGTCTAAAATACCAAAACGCACTGATTTATAGTTAAAAACAACATTTGGAACAATGAGTGACATCTTACTCCATATCTCCTTAGACCTATAACAGTCAAAAAGAAAATGTTCTAAAGTTTCCATCTCATTGGATAAGGTCATTGGACATTCGCGTGTTCAATAGTTTCATCCTCCCCACAGTCAAGCACAGGACAAACTTTTGTGGTCACATAACAGCTCCACTTCACGATACATCTAACTGGTAATCTCCCCACAGTTACCAACCACATCGTCTCTCTAACTCTCTGTTAAGTCTTTTGACCAAATATTTTAATACAAACATGTGCTTCACTACTGGAGAGGTATTTATAAGTAAACATTGTCCCATAATCACAATCTTGTATATCTGTGTATATCGTCCTACTTGGGGAAGCAATCCAATCGATATTCAGTTTTTCATATTTATGTAAGAAGTCACCATATACCAATTTATAATAAGGTACTAGCTTTCTTAATTTTGCCTTCTTTTTGGCCCAACTACTTTTGTGTCCCAAGCCATATCGCGCCTCTATTCATCGCTTAAGATACGTTTTTACAAAAGGCGATTTTAAGTTTCCTCCCCAATTCAATTGCACCCAGTCCACCTTTTGTTCTTGATTTATAAACCACCTCACGTTTAGTGACCTCTCGATTGTTACCTCAGATAAAACGTATGCACATCTTATTTAATCTCATAATACATTTCTCATTAGGAGGAAAAACTGTTGCTAAGAAAAGAAGCTTAGATAGAATAAACGTTTTTATTATTTGTATTCTAATCTTATAGTTTGCCATTCTCCATTTATTTATTTATTCCTTAATTTTATTTTCCTTCTCATCCCAATTTTTTTTCATACACTTCCCATTTAAAATTTGTATTCCTAAAATAATAATTTCCTCCTTTACTTTCATATTAATCAGGGTTGGTTTGTCCTCTCCTATCCATACAGCCTCACTTTTATCAACATTCAATTTAGCCCCTTCAACCCTTTCATATGATGTAAAGTGCTCGGCCACAACGTCCAACTCACACTGATCTCTAATAAACACTGTAATATCATCAGCATAAGCTGTGATTTTCATTGTTTCTCTCTCTGTAACTTGTACACCTTTTATTCTAGAATCAGTTTTTATTTTAGTTAATAGCGGACTAATAGCTAGAACATATAAGGCCGCACTTACAGGGCATCCCTGTTTAATTCCTCTACTCATTTCAAAGACTTCAGTCAGACCTCCATTAACCTTAACCCTAACATTAGATTGTCTATATAGCACCTGTATCATACTTATAAAGTTTTTGGGAAACCCATAGTGATTTAGAACCTGCCATAAATATTCTCTAGATACATAATCAAAGGCTTTTTTTTATCTAGTCCTACAATAAAAAAGTTCTGCTCATTCCTATCCATTAAAATTTCTCTAATAGCACATATGTTATCCCACATATACCTTCTTTTAACTGCACAAGTCTGTTCCTCCTCAATAATTTGTCTCATAGCTGGCGACAGTCTATTAACAATTATTTTTGCCAGGATTTTGCCTCTTCCACTCATGATAAAGCTCTGATCAGTTCTTCAACAAAGATCAAGTGACCTGGTTTTCCCTGGCGGGGTCACATATGTGTTATGTAGGTCAACTAGCAAAACTGGAAACACATCTCTTGCTAATGTCAATGACAATTTGTGACAAATTGGTTGAATTACAGTCAGGGCTCCTGTTGACATCAACCAAATATTATTACAAATAATATTATATGTGTTCTGTCAAATAAACAGAAGTGACATTGTACATGCTTATCTCAAAGCCTGGCTGCCATCTGTTGGTCAAATTGTGAAACTTCCAGTCAAAATGGCGTCTTTAATCTGTCTGGGTTGAATATAAGACCCGATGCTGTTAGGTGAATCGGTGATGCTGAAAAAGCCCCCGGTGTGTATGAGAGAGAGAAAATGAGTGGGATTATCTCTTTTATGTTCATCGTGTAGGGTTATCATTGCATGATTATTATCATTTTCTAGACTATTTATTACCAAAACTCTTATAGTACTATTGTAGGGCTATGAGTTTGTGGCCTTTTTCTCCTTCTCGCCCCCAACAAGAAAAGTTTGGACACCCCTGCATGTAGATTGTTATTGGCTCTCATGTTGCCTAGCAACAGCGTTAATTGTTTGTGGACTATATTGTCTGGTGGAGGCACAGTTTATTGTGAATGATTAAAAGAATGCATTCACTTATGAACTGAACATTGGTATGTTTTTTATATTATATATTGACCGCATTATTAATGCAATAAGCCAGCAAGACCATGCGTTACTGCAATTTTATCACTACGCTTCACGTCACGTCAGTGGGAGCAGTTGGGGGTTAGGTGCGTTGCTCCAGGGATCAAACCAGTGACCTTCCAGTCACAAGACCAGATTCCTAACCACCAGGCCACGACCACCACTTAAAAAGTTTTATGTTGAAGACTGACCTGTGGTCTAAGAGGTCTGTGAATAGCGAGAGACAGAGTGGGTAACAGGCAAGTGATGTAGACATGGGGGTTAGGCTTAGCAAATGCTTCACAGGGCTGTGTGGTTTTTCCTGTGTTTATATCTCCTGCTTGGAATGAGATTATATAGTCACTTCTTAATATATGAGGGAATTTGACCTCCAGTGACTGGCTAGGGAAGTGCCACGTGCTGGAGAGGCTGACATGACGCCCTTGGTGTCACTGACACTGGGACAGTTTGATGCAAAAGTGTTCTTACACTGTGTATTATTATATCTGTTCACTCTGCAGTCTGTCCAGTCTATAAAAAAAAACTAAATGGCAGAAACAGACCTCGTTTCTTAACTGACAGAAGCCTACATGTACAGAAGACAAGTGAAAGGAAGCAAAACACAAAAAGGATTTAAAAAAAAAACAGATGAAAAAACAAAAGACACAGAAAAACTAAAACCTAATATTACACAGTCTGTCACTGCTCTAATAAGTGTTTGTACAGCATAGTATTAAGGACTGATTTAAAAACTGAGACAGATGAGTTTGATGAATAGTAGACGGTAAACAGATTCACAGTCTGAGCAGAAACTGTAAATGTCATATCACCTGAACGGTCAGTAAATTCTCTGAGGACCTCAGACAGCACTGTGCTGTTAAGTCTGTGAGCAAAGTGAATGGGCCCTGTTATGGACCCTTGTGGAACCAGTGTTAATTTCGTTAACGATAATTATGACGAAAAATATTCGTTGACGACCATTTTTTCATGACGAAACGAGATGAAAACTAAATAAAAACTAATATTTTAAAACGAAAACTATGACTAAAAGTATTAGACTTTTCGTCGACGAATAAAAACGAAACGAAAATGTCACACAATGACTAAAATAATGTTTTTGTCCAGTAATCCGCTTTTTAAAGTAAACCTGCAGCACGTCTTCTGACTTTCTCAAAGCACGCTAAGCTCCACAG
>BRDA01042474.1:0-13990 GCA_036984385.1 Crenuchus spilurus
CTAGTATTATTTTTTTCGCATCTGTACTTTCCCACTATTGTAAGTCGCTTTGGATAAAAGCGTCCGCTAAATGCAATGTAATGTAATGTAATATATAATAAAATGTTTTATATTATATTGTATTATTGTTATTATTATTATTACTATTATTGTTATTATTATTATTATTATTGTATATATTGTATTATACTATTACATGCCTTTAAAACCTTGTTGAATTTTCTTTATGGATGCACGGATGTTTGTTGTTCATGTTGTACCACTCGGAATTTCGTTGTACCATGTACAATGACAATAAAGCTCTCTCTCTCTGTTAACATGCTTGCATAAACAGAAATTTTACCTTCACATTTAACCCATTTGAGCACACTGGCCTGGAGTAGTGGACAGCCCTATATACAATGCCAAGGGAGCAGTTGTGGGTTAAGTACCTTACAAAGAAGGACCTACACTTGAGTCTTTTTGGTGGGCTCGAACCGGTGATCTTCTGTTCACAAGGCTGGTTTCTTAATTACAGGCCACTGATGCCCCATATTTTGTAATATTTAGCAATTTTGGGTTTGACCCATTTTTTGCTCAATAGTTTAGGATTTACATTGTTGCTCTGACCATTTCTTGTGACCTATCCTAACATAAATGCATACATTTTTGCATTATTTTTTTTACTCTAAATACAATTCAGTGTACGATTCTAGTAGTTATAGAATTATAACATTTAAGACTCTTTCAAGCCCTTATTTTCACTGTGTACTGGCAGTTTAAATGACTCAATGTGATTTATGAATACCTGTGTATTTAATATCTGAATATTTAAAAATATTTACATTTTATTTTGTCTATTGTGGTGAGGAGACTGTAGTATGTAACAGTGCTATGCATTTTGTTTGTTGTAGTAGTAATTTCAAGTATCAGTACAACCTAATAATTTCAGGACCTGCCTGAGCACCATCTGCGTGTCATGTAGTGAGTTCACCTGGGCAGGGTCTCCTGTAGCACAGCTGAGTCTCCTCTCTGTCTCGTTCTGCTCCTATGTGATCTGGACAAGCATGGTTACCCTCCTCCTCACACACACAGTGCCTGCGCCTAGACACCACCCCTGCACCACAGCTCCGTGAGCATGGTGACCAGATGGACCATGGACACAGGTCATCTGAGAGCAGGGGACATCAGGGACATCATTCAGCTTCAGATGTGATAGATATTTAACAAAAAATGCAACACAAATATTCTAATGATTTATAGAAGAACACAATGCAAGTTACACAAAACAATAAAATGTACATTTCAGCAGATTGGTATAGCACTTTTTGGGGAGATATGCTTATGCAGGCAGTGCAGTGCTAAAGTACTGAACACACCACAGCACTAAACACAGAAATAAATGAGTGTACCAAGGCAGGGAGCAGCATGGCAGTCCTGAGCCTCTCTCTCTGGTCCAGAGCACTGGGTGCCGTTGTTGCGGGGAGGTGGGTTGATACAGGCTCGGCTGTGAATCTGTGTTCCCCGACCACAAGTAACAGAGCAGTCAGACCATACAGACCAGGGGGTCCAATCACCATCCACTGCCAAAAAAAATAAAGCTTCTAAGCAGCTGATTTGGAATCACAATTAAACAATTCTGGATTTCTGATTTTCATAAGCCAAACTGATCAACATTAAAACAAAAAAGACTTGAAATGTCACTTCATGTCTAATGAATATAAAACATTTTTTACACCAAATTTCCCTCAATTTAGTGGTAGCCAATTGACCCACCCATCCACTACAACTTTCAGTCTCTGACTCTAGGAGGGTGAAGACTAACACAGGCCTCCTCCAATACATGTGAAGTCAGACACGACCTCTTTTCAAACTGCTGCTGATTCATTGTCGCACACATCCAACACGCTCTGAGTCCCCAGCTCTGATAGATAGGCTGACATTACTTAGTAGTGCTGGGGAGAGAGCGCCAACTACCCACCCAGAGAGAGTTTTGCTCTCCCAGGCCCGGGGTGGTGATGGCAAGCAGCATGACCAGGATTCAAACTCACAATCATCTGTTCATAGTGTCAGTGCCTTACTCCTTTGAGCCACTCAGAGCTCAAAAGTTTACCTTTTTGAAATTAATTCTGAACAACTAATTTTTCACAATATTCTCCTTTTTGATGTGGCACTGTATTTCTATTGTTTTATATTCTGCTATGTGCAGTTACATTATATTTCCTTCCTTTTTCCATTCTTTCTTAACTTCCTACTAACTGAATTGATTGTAAAATGACCCAGACTGCTTTATAACATCAACAATTAAACTACAATAACTGAATATTTACAATGGATGGTGTTCAAAGAGGTGATAAAATGTAAAGTCCAGTAAGTGTCAATAACTGAACAATGTAATAAAAATATGAAAAAATCAGCACTTCATAAAAGTACATATAACATAAAAAATGACTAACTGACTTCTACACTTATGACTGGCCAGACTGTTAACTTCAGGTTGTACTCACCTCGACAGTCAATATCTTGGCAATATTCTCCTTCTGGGATACAAGTGCTGAATATCACAAAAACAAAAACAACAACAAATTTACATACAGTACATGACACAAGGCATTTGCATCCACAGGCACTATATGTTGACTACATTGTAAGTTATTCATTTTTATTCTATTTTAAACTTAACAAGATTTTTATAAATACATCCTCCATCTCACCCACCATTGTTTACATTCTCCTTGTAACCACGTGTCTCCGACAGACAGTTCCTGGTTATGGTGAAGACACAGTGGGGGACAGGACCCTAGGTCACATGGTTTGTGCTGAATTTCCTCAAATTGACAATCAGCATCTGGAGACCCCGGAATCATTGATCTGAAAAAGCAGCATAGTTCCAGGCTTCAACATGATCCTTTCTACCAGTAAGACATTAAAAGTAATCTGTCCATCTACATCTCTACTTTCATTCATTCTACCATCTAAAAACATGTTACGCTGTATTAAATGGAGATGGGACAAAATCACTAGGACCAAGCGGAAAACAGGCAGCTCAAGCTGAAGTCTGTTTCCCTTTAGACCACCACAAGTTCATCAATTGGCTCTGCCATTTCTTGCTAACATGTGATTGGCTGTCCCCGCTGTCACTCATTCTGGTTGTAAACTGGTATTTTGTAATTTAGTTGTTCAGGAGTCCATGTTCACCTGCCTCTGTAAGTTGGTAACATGTTGGGCGTTTGACTCTGTATCTGTGTTTGGAAGCTTTGGATGAGTTGATTATGTTGAAATGTTAATAGTTAACCCTTCTGTCATCTTTGGGTCAAACTAACTTGTGTTAACTGCTTATTTTTACTCAAGAATTAGGCATAATCTTATGTAAATGAGATGGATTGACAATGAATTTAAAAAATAAGTGTAATTGGTGGTAATTAGTTGGAGTGAAGTTGACTAACAAGGTGAAACACAGAATTGGGTGATAATTTTATGCCACATGCTTTAACAGTTGAAAAGTAACAACTGAAAACTACTAGAAGACACAATGAACTGAGAGTTTGTTTTATTACATTTTCAATTTAATTATTAATTTATTCATAATGAATTATTTGATTAAAAATTTATATTAATATGAATTATATAGTTTTATCATTAATAACAACAATTAATATTTATAATTAGTATATTATTAATAGTAACTAATAATTATTGAAAAAAATATTTGTATATTTTTTAAATATTTTATTATATTTATTCATAATTAATAACATATTAATTTTTCTTCAAGCCCTCCATACTCACGTCAGTTATGTCCCCCACATCTCTGAAATCAAAATTTCACCATTGTTCATGGACATTTACAACAAGCACTACATCTGGAAAGCTCTCAGCATTGTGGACCCATCACATCCATTACCTTTCACCCTGCTGCCGTCTGGTAGAAGATACTGCAGCATTCAGACCCTCACTGCTGGATTGTCCAACAGTGTTTCATCACACACACACAATCTGACTCTCAAGGACTAAATATCACTGCACTTTTGCACTGCACTGTATACTGTCCACTATTTGCACGTAACACTCATTGTAGTCTGGAATCTTGCCCAGTACTATAAAATATTAATATTGTACAATAATATTCTAATTTTCTGAGATAACGAATTTGGGATTTTCATTAGTTGTAGTTATAATAATCAAAATTAAAAGAAATAAACATTTGAAATATATCAGTAAGTATGTACTGAATGAATATAATATACAAGTTTCACTTTTTGAAAGGAATTACTGAAATAAATCTACTTTTTCATGATATTCTAATTTTATGACCAGCACCTGTATATACACTGCTCAAAAAAAGGGAACACTAAATTAACACATCCTAGATCTCAATGAATAAAATATTCCAGTTAAAAATCTTTATTTATTACATAGTGGAACGTGTTGAGAACAAAATAACAAAAATGATCAATGTAAATCAAAATTATTATCCCTTGGAGGTCTTGATTTGGAATCACACTCAAAATCTCATACCACCCTCATGGAGTCTGTTTCTGACAGTTTGAGCAGAAACATGGATATTAGTGGCCTGCTGGAGGTTTGCAGGGCTCTTGCTCCTCATTGCACAAAGGAGGAGGTAGCGGTCCTGCTGCTGGGTTGTTGCCCTCCTACAGCCCCCTCCATATCTCCTGGTGTACTGGCCTGTCTCCTGGTATCTGCTCCATGCTCTGGACACTGTGCTGACAGACACAGCAAACCTTCTTGCCACAGCTCGTACTGATGTGCCATCCTGGATGAGCTGCACTACCTGAGGAAGTTCCGTTGGTTGTAGACATCGCCTCATGCTACCTCTATGGTGAGAGAACTGACAAAATGCAAAAGTGACCAAAACATCAGCCAGAAAGGATGAGAACAGAGAAAAGGTCTATGGTCACCACCTGCAGAACCACTCCTGTATAGGGGTTGTCTTGCTAATTGCCTCTCTTTTCTACCTGTTGTCTGTTCCATTTGCACAACAGCAGTTGAAATTGATTCACAATCAGTGTTGCTTCCCAACTGGACAGGTTGGTTTCACAGAAGTGTGGTTGACTTGGAGTTACACTGTGTTGTTTAAGTGTTTCCTTTTATTTTTTTGAGCAGTGTATTTCCTCGTGTGTCACAGTCCTTGTTGGTCATTATACATCTTCTTTGTCTATGTATTACTGCTACCATCATTATATGTATGTTATCTTAGTCAAGGGTATTGTCACGTCATGTTCTGTATTTCATAGCCATAGTCAAGTTTTGTTTTCTTAGCCACAGTTCTTGAGTTTTGCAAATAAAGTCTTGTTTTGGAAACCACTGCTGCAAAATAATGGCTGCAAGACCAAGGCTGCAAAATAATGAAAATATGAATTTTCTTCATAAAACATAAATCCACACTGTAAATAAGCTGCAGGAGGAAAATAGAAAACATAAGAATGCAATGATGCACTTCAGCTCTTGGTACTGTGTTCATGATTCATTACTATCGCCATAATGAAAAACAAATGAAAAAAATGATGGCTTAATCCCCAATGTTTAAATAATAATGAGAATAGAGCAGGAACATGTGAGAGTTTGACAACAAAGTATTATCTATAGCTCTCACCTGAAGCGTGTTCTTTGCCCTGACCCACAGGTGGCACTGCAGGTGGCCCAGCTAGACCAGGAGCTCCAGGAGCAGATGCTGTCTTCTGCACATGTGTGGTTGGTGCAGGAGAGCACTCCATCTGCACAGCTGCAATTATTACATTCAACCTGGTGCTGACTGCCTGAAGCCCAGTTCTGACCTAGAGAATCCATGCAATCACACTGCCACAGCTTCACACATACTCCATCCTGCTGTAGCTCTCCTGTATGCATCCAAACACATAACCAGTTACATTCATAGCTTACTTATGTAGACTTCCTGGCTTCCTGTTGCTGCTCATATCAGATTCAAAACTCTGATGCTCACCTACAAAGCAAGAAATGCCCCTCCCTACTTAATGGCAATAGTCAAGTCTTGAGCCACACCTCGAGCCCTTCGAGCTTCTAGTACAGCTCGGCTTGACCCGCCATCCTTCAAGACACGTGGAAGACTTGCATCAAGACTCTTCTCTGTCTAGCACCCAGTTGGTGGAACAAATTCCCACTGGTTGTTCAAACAGCAGAGTCCCTCACAGTCTTCAAACTCGGACTGAAAACCCCTCTCTTTGTTGAGCACTTAAGCGAGCACTAGTTTAAAACACTTATTGTAATGCATTGTTATGCTCTTATATGGTATATAATTGTATATCTTTCCTTCTTTCTAGGTATTAGTGATGGTTTTGTTCTAACAGTGTCTGAACTGAAGAGCAGTTTGGACTCTAACCTGTCTGTACTACCTGAGATAATTCTCTTAATGGAAACAAAGCACTGTTGTATGTCACTCTGGATAAGTTACACTAACATATCTCACACTAAATAGAAGTTCTGTTAGTTTAAGGTGCACCTATTACCGACATGGTCTTCACCATGCCACACAGCAGTACTGCATGCTTCAGATTGATGGAGCACTGTCCAGAAATAACAATTCAACATCAGCACCTGATCTCACAAATGCAATCAAATCCTCACAGAAAGATTACAAGATCTTGTGTAAAGCCTTCTCGAAAGAATTTGAGCTACCATTGCCTCAAAATCAGGGAAAACATCCTACTAATACACAATATTAACATAAATTCTCTATTAATACAAGAACAATTTACAATCAATCATACATCAAGAATACTGTACATATGAAAAAAAGTCAGGATGGTTTATAATTTTATTCAAAAAGTTAAACTGTCATATATTTTATCTTCATTACATATAAAGTAACATTTTTCAGGCATTTTTTGTTTTAATGTTGCTCAGTATGGCTTATAGCTCATGAGTTGGTTGGTGATTCAATTACAGTAATATCATAGTCATCAATCTTTTGGTGGTAGTTTTGGCAGTGTGGGCAGGTGATAAGTCTTGCTGGAAAAGGAAATCAACACCTCCATAAATCTTGTCTGCAGATGGAAGCATGAAATGCTCTAAAATCTCCTGGTAGATGCTGTGTTGACTTTGCACTAAACACAGTGGACCAACACCAGCAGATGACATGGCACCTCAAACCATCACAGACTGTAGAAACTTCACACTGGACTTCAGACACCTTGGATTGTGTGTCTCTCCACTCTTCCACCAGACTCCAGGATGCTGACTTCCAAATGAAAAGTAAAAGTGAAAAGTCCAGTTCTTTTGATCTTTTTCCCTTTCAGGAAATGCAGGTACTGAATACTTATACTGTGACTTATACTGTGTATAGTCATTTACTCAAACTGAATAATCAGAGATAGTAGATCTCTGATATTCATGAGCTGTAAGGCATACTGATCAACAGTAAAACAAAAAAAAAAAAAACTTAATATGTCAATTTAATGATGTTTAATGGACATAAAATATATTATTTACTTTTTTATTTAAACAATAAACAAAATATTATCCACAATAATACCCACAATATTCTAATTCTAATAATTATTATTCTAATAATGTCCATAAAATTAAACATTTTTGATGACTGTATAAGCAACTGTCTGCAAACTTTTAGACATGTAAAAAAGTATAAAATTTGTGAAAAATTGGCTCTCTCTCACCTCTAGGGCAGCGACAGCCAGGCTGGCACTCAGTATTGGCTTCACACTGAATGCCTTGCTGTAGGTCTGAGCAGCGCTGAGGGCACTCCGTGGCACAGGATGCAAATTCCTGACCTGGTGGACATCCACGCTCATCTAGAAGGCACACAGTGTACAGATGCTGTATGTTTTGTTTTTTATTCATTTTCTCCCAATGTGTTTTAGTAGGCAGTCAACCCGCCCCTTCGTTGGCTCTCTCCATCACTAGCAGTGTCTCTGATTTTAGGAGGGGACAGACTAACACAGGCCTCCTCCCATACATGTGAAGTCAAGCCTCTTTTTTTCAAACTACTGCTGATACATCACCGCCAGGCAGCCTACATGCTCAGAGTAAAGCGCAGGATCTTCTGTTCTGATGGATTGCCTGGCAGATGCCTGAGCCAGCCGACATTACTTAACAGTGCTGGGAAAGAGTGCCTTCTTACCCGCCAGACAGAGAATGGCCAATTTTGCTCTCTCAGACCCCGGCTGCCGATGGCAAGCAGCATGATCAGGATACAAGCTTGAAATCCTCAAATCATAGTGACTTAGTCCACGGAGCCAGATGCTGTATGTTAAATGAGGGAAACTGAGGGCCAGAGTTAAGTACAGTTTGCTTATTGACCTCTTCAAACACATCAAATAAACCTGACTATTACTGGATGAGCTCAATCAAGTGTGTCTGAGCAGGAAAATCACCAATCAGGACTGGAGTTGCCCACCACTGATGTATGTATTCTAATGTGCAAACACAATCAACATGCAGAGTGATGTGAAGGTCTCCTTGGTCCAGATCACCTGACTCAGACACACTGCACAATACAGATTCGTTATCACATGTTCATCTCATACACAGAATTCCAAGTAAATTTATAGTAAACTTCTTATAAATCCATCTTTAAAGCAAAGTATTGCTTTAAATAAGGACCACCACACAGTAAATCTGCCAGTTTTAAATCAACACTATTAGAGTTAAATTAACACTGAGAGTGTCAAAATGTAACACTCTCAGTGTTAATTTAACTCTAATAGTGTTGATTTAACACTGGTAGATTTACTGTGCAGTGTGTGTTTCAAAAGTCATACCACAAGGTTTGGTGTTGCAAGGTTTAACATGGTTCTTCTCTCCAACACATTTGTGTCCTCCATTTTTAGGGGGAGGGCTGGAGCAGGATCGCGTTCTGATAGAGCGGCCACCACCACATGTCCTATCACAGCGAGACCATGGGCTCCATCGAGACCAGCTCCCATCCACTGAAATAAGACAGCACAGGAGTCCTCAGACAGAGCATATAATTTACGGCACTTGGCAGACACTCTTATCCAGAGCTACGTACAAAAGTGCTTTGTTTCCATTAAGGTTTCCCAATTTCCCTTACAGCTTAGGTCTATAATTGGATCATTGTCTGCCAAACCATTTTTGATAGATAGATAGACAGACAGGTTAGAATAGATACAAACATAAAAAGTACAGCACTAAACAGATGCAGAATCCCCTCACTCACCACGGCAAGCACGGATGTTGCAGAAGCGATTCTCCACATTGCCCCCAAGGATGTTCGGACACCAGGTACCATTAACGCCTGGGGCAACGAAGCTTCGAAAGCGTTGCTGTTGGCCCACTCCACAGGAACGTGAACACACACTCCACTCACCCCACTCTGTCCACGAGCAGTTCCTGTGGGCACATGCCTCACCCACACACACTCCACCATCTCCCAAACAATAGCATAGACAGCTGAGTATACTGTATATTCAACTGTACAAACACACTAAAGTTAAATTAAAAACCCATATTCTACATTCTACAGTCACTTCTCATTCAATGCTTTTCTTTTGTCCTACATTGTAAATGAATACTGAAGTTATCCAGACTATGACAGAACACATAAAGCAGTAATCTGTAGTCAACAGTGACAGAAATCATGTAGTAAACTTAAAAGTGTTAAACAAACCAAAACATGTTTTAGATTTTAGATTCTTTATAGTAGACACACAACTGACGTCTCAAACACATTAAGAGGCAATAAATACAAGTCATGAACTCTTGACAAGGCACAGCTATTAACCAAAAGCCATTCCAGGTGACTACCTCATAAAGCTGACTGAGAAAATGCCAAGAAAGCTGCCATCTAAGCAAGAGGTGCCTACTTTGTAGAATGTAAAATATAAACATATTCTGGTTTGTTTAACACTGTTTTGTTTACTAAATAATTCCATATGTATTTTTTATAGTTTGGATGGCTTTAGTATTAATCTACAATGCAGAACATTTTTAAATCATGAAAAACCACTGAATGTCCAGGCTTTTGACTGGGACTGTATATTTAAACTATTATTTTGATTGGCTTAAAACTTCAATGTGAATGGATGGGGCGTCACTGTTGTAGGTTACATAGGCAGACATAAATAAATGTTTTTGTGACATCTCAACAATACATTCAAAACAAGCTTAGTTTCCATAGAGAATATGGACTAGAGAAACTTAAATGTAAACAGTGTTTACATACTGCACTATACTCTTTCATTTCTAAAAAGTGAGAATAATTCAGTTTTATATGATTATGGGCACTTTAAGTTGAAATTAAGTTTTTTCCACAGTGTACAAACAGTTTAAATGTGGCCTAAAGATACAATGTTGTCATTAAAATCCAATTATGTATCCTAAAGTTTAACCTGATTTAACCAGTCATATCCCGGTTCTGAGCCATCATTCATCACAGTACTGTATGTGGGTCTGTACACTGGAAGTAGGCCAGCTTAAGGCCATATCAACAGTGCTTGTTAAACAGTGTACAAGTTTTAACAGCCATACCAAATAAATGAAAATGTAATCATGTCCAAAATAAGCTATCAGGTGTTGTGAAAGATATGTAAGTGCATAAACCATAATTATGCACTTACATAAGAAGAAACAACTCTATAATTCTATCAGGATTCTATTCTGATTTCCCTGAAGGAATCACCTAAAGGAATCAATAAAGTTCATTTGTTCCATCCATCCATCCATCCATCCATCTATGAGGAGGGGTTAAAGTGAGTGCAGAAATTACCAGGACATTGAGGGAGGTTGCAGATTTGCTGCTGCCTGTTCTGTCCTGAGCATGGCACACTGACACACTCTCTCTTACGCAATTTCACAGGAGGAGCATCTCTATCAACACAACTTTTGGAACAGGCACTCCATGCTGACCACTGTGAGAACCCCACATCTTCATCTACAGAGAGAGCAAGAGAGTCAGGTTTAATTAAGAGAAATAAGATCAGATAATGATTAAATATATTAAAACTCAACAGTTGTATGAATAATTACCTGATAAAGGAGGTTCTTCTGTAGGAAGCACATCCACTGCAATCAAAATGAGACAGAGAACAATACACTGTTAGTTTTATTTTAGGGCTATCCCAGAAATAATACAAATATGGTATATTTGAACTCTTTTCCATTTAGACCACATTTAAACTAGTGAAAGTGTGGATTTGGAAGTATATGTTATAAACCTTTAATTGATAACACATTTGTCTTTACAAGCAGAAGAAGATACTTTATAACACTCAAACATTTGGGCACCCTTAGTTAACTTTAGTTTTATAGATTTTTTGAGTGACAATAAATAATGCATTCTCAATAGAAAACAAAATATTACACATGGCCTGTGAAAGCCTTGGCACATTTTCTAATGTGTGTTTTAGTATTTTGTAAAATTAAAAATTAATAGTTAAGTTCAGCCAATAAACAATAATTATCAACTAAAATTGAAATTAGAATGAAAAATGTCATGTTTGTTCTATGCAAAATGTGTGGTGATGCATTTTCTCCTAGAAAGTGTTTTAAAAAAATGAAAGAAATGTGTTTGTTGATGAGCATAACCCCGGTAAAAATGTAAAAAAAAAAAAAATTTTCTTTCTGTAAACCAAAACATAAAGCTCATCAAAAACCATAATGAAATACTATCATACACAAAAAAAATATACCGACCCAGACCAGACACGTCCAGTAATTAAGCTGTAATTGTGTAACTTTTAAGAATTTTTAATTAACTTTTAAATTGTGTAGCTCTTAAGAAAGCAAGAGTCAGACATAATGTTCAAAGAGATTCACAAAGCTAATACTGACAGACCACTTATGAAAAGTGAATCTTGTTGGATATTTTGACAAAAAACAAACAGTATTATGAGGTGTAGAGGGGACTGACCTGGGCAGTCTGGGGTTTGGCAGTATGCTGTCTCCTGTAAGGCTCCCACACAGTCTTGACCCCCATAGGCAGGGCTGGGCTGCGTACAGGTCCTGCTCCGAACTTTCTCCCCCAGACCTCCACAGCTGAGTGAGCAAGACCCCCAGGGGCCCCATGGGGTCACACCGCCATCACGAGGGCATGGCACCAGAGAGCAGTTCCAAATGCCATGCTGACACAAGCTGACAAAGTTTAAAGGTCAAATCTTTAAACTAAGAGGATATGTGGTTGCCAAACCACTATTATATACCGTGCAGGTTTTAATAATGCCATGCTGACTGACTTAAACTTCTCTATCTGTCTAATAAAATACACTCAAATAAAAGTTGAACTAAAACTCTTGAGACATGTTGCAGTTGGAGAGAAGTGGGTTCCATCTTTATTCTTGCAATAAGAAAGTCAGAAGAAAGTATCTCCCAGATCCTTCCTGGTTCTTCGCTGGGTCTTCTCCACTTCATCTCCAGACCTTCCTCTGGATCTTTTCCCAACAACTTCTGCCCAAGTCTACAAAGGGTCAGATTTTTATAGCCTATGTTTGTCATCATGCATCCATCCATCATCTTCCACTCTTCCACTTATCTGTGTTTGAGTCGTGGGAGTAACAACCCAAGCAAAGTATACCGTCTCTCCACCCAGCCACATCTTCTAAGCTCATATGGGAGGATTCCAAGGCATTCCCAGGCCGGCTGAGAGATATAATCTCTCCAACGTGTCCTGATTTAACTTGGGTCTTCTAACAAATGGACATGCCCAGAACACCTCTCACTTGGGAGGCATCCAGGTAGCATCCTAACCACCTCAACTGCCTCCTCTCGACATGGAGGAGCAGCGGCTCTACTTCAAGTCATCATGCAAATAATTTTTTATGTTCTTCCCACGTTGCCAAAAGAACCTTTCCAGGTGGTTAGGGATCTGGTCTTGTGACTGGAAGGTCGTCGGTTAGATCCCTAGGCAGGTTATGACTGAAGTGCCCTTGAACAAGGCACCTAACCCTCAACCGCTCCATGGGTGCCATGGATAGGGCTGCCCACCACTTCAGGCACATGTTCTCACAGCCTAGTGTGTGAACTAGTGTGTGTTTCACTGCACAGATTAAATGTGGAGGTCAAATCCTGTTGTGTGCAAATCACATTGGCAAAGAGTTGAATCTAATCTTTACTGTGCAAGAAATATAACCACAGATGTAAAAAAAAAATGTCCTTCACCTCAACATGACTCTCCTAAGTTTTTTTTTTTTTTTCACTGCAGACTGACACAGTCCACTGTTTTAGTCCTATTGCACTTTCACCAGGTGCCTTATGTGAGCTGCTGGCACCTAGCCCATGTCTTCTGGCTGTCAAGGCCAGCTACAGTGCTCTCCGTGCGGAGGCTTACCAGACTTAAACTTTTATGGGTCTTTGCTTATTAAAATATGTATATTAAGCACAACAAATAATATGTTTATTTAAATTTAGATCCATCAGATACTAGTAGCCTTTTGTGCTGCATAACAATGGCATATTAATGAAACTGTTCTTGTTTTTATAGCTTTACAGCTTCAAATCATACATTTAACCAAACATATTTTATAATACACAAAACATTGATATTGAATTTTTGGACAGTTGTGTACAAGGTTCATGAAATGTCTCAGCTGAAAAGAAAAATAGCAACTTAAAAAAGCTTTTGAATAACTTCTACCCACATTGATCTGGGTTGGTGCCACTGAAGGTCTAAAGTGAAAACTGAATGCTTCCAAAAAATCAAGCACTGCTGACTACAGAGAAGAGAAAGCACCTCTTACCAGGAGCTACACTCATGCATCAGCTCCTCTCCAGATCTGAGCTCTGTTCCCATGGTAATGTTCTGTAGATCCGGGGTCAACTCTGGCATCAGTGATACTCTCTGAAGTGAGGTCAACAGCTTTCTGTCCACAACACATGGACATTCCTAGATGTGTGATATAACATTACAAAACACTTCTTCATTAATATATTACATACTCAGTCTAAAATGAATGAAGGGCTTGTGAAGTATTACAAACCGGATTCCAAAAAAGTTGGGACACTAAACAAATTGTGAATAAAAACTGAATGCAATGATGTGGAGATGGCAAATGTCAATATT
>BRDA01042475.1:0-15822 GCA_036984385.1 Crenuchus spilurus
TATATATATATATATTAGCCAACATTCCCACAACCAACACTGAATGTTTAGAGGATGTTCGACTGAAGAAGCGTCTGCTACAGCTGCTGCAGGTGAAGTTCAGAGTGTTTATTTAAGGTTACTGTACTGAGCAGTACTGCTAAACCTACAAATGCAAACCTGTTAAATAAAATATAACAGAGAAACTATATCAGGTTTAAGTAACTGTGCACGTCCAGCACATCTTAATGTGATCTGTCATCAACCAGCACAAACAAAAACAAAGTAATAAACAAAGTCATCAACTGAGAAGTGCGGCTTGCTGCATGGTAGCCGCTTAATTGACCTTTGAACTCTAATTGCTCTGAACCCATTATTGCGCTGGCTGCCTCAGCTTCGCTGCCGGTCCCCAAAGCAACAGCTCCGACAAAGAGCATAATTCATAAAGCCTCACATTCGCTAATGACTGACTCCAGTTTCTCATAGGATGCCTGTTATACCCAGAACAGACCCAGCGGATGAGATTAGGTAACCATCAAACAGCACGCGGCAGCAAGCTAACGGCAAAAAAGAGGAGAATTGAGGGTAAAAATTGCGAGCAATTACTAACTACAGTGTCTACGAACGCACAAGAATTATACTGACCAGACATGCTGATCATTAGTCTGCCTGGAGTTCATTCCTTTGACCATATGTAGCACAATCATTTATGCACAAAGTGATGTGGAATTATATCATGTTCTATTTATCGAAAATGAATGTCTGTCCACTTTATCAGAAACTCATCCTTTCTAGCTCCACCCACTGTCCACTTTATCAGAAACTCATCCTTTCTAGCTCCACCCACTGTCCATTTTATCAGAAACCCTGCTCTTGTAGCTCCACCCACTGTCCACTTTATCAGAAACCCTGCTCTTGTAGCTCCACCCATTGTCCACTTTATCAGAAACCCTGCTCTTGTAGCTCCACCCACTGTCCACTTTATCAGAAACCCTGCTCTCGTAGCTCCACCCACTGTCCACTTTATCAGAAACCCTGCTCTCGTAGCTCCACCCACTGTCCACTTTATCAGAAACCCTGCTCTTGTAGCTCCACCCACTGTCCACTTTATCAGAAACCCTGCTCTTGTAGCTCCACTCACTGTCCACTTTATCAAAAACCCTGTTCTTGTAGCTCCACCCACTGTCCACTTTATCAGAAACCCTGCTCTTGTAGCTCCACCCACTGTCCACTTTATCAGAAACCCTGCTCTTGTAGCTCCACCCACTGTCCACTTTATCAGAAACCCTGTTCTTGTAGCTCCTCCCACTGTCCACTTTATCAGAAACCCTGCTCTTGTAGCTCCACCCACTGTCCACTTTATCAGAAGCCCTGTTCTTGTAGCTCTACCCATTGTTCACTTTATCAGAAGCCCTGTTCTTGTAGCTCTACACATTGCCCACTTTATCAGAAACCCTGCTCTTGTAGCTCCACCCACCGTCCACTTTATCAGAAACCCTGCTCTTGTAGCTCCACCCACCGTCCACTTTAACAAAAACCCTGCTCTTGTAGCTCCACCCACTGTCCAATTTATCAGAAACCCTGTTCTTGTAGCTTTGCAAACTATCCTCTTTATCAGAACTTTCGCTCTTTAGCTCAGGCCAGCCAGGGACGTAGCAACAAATTCTGGGCCCTATGCACAAGCAGTGCCCACCCACTGCCCACTTTATCAGAAACTTATTTCAGTTTATTTTATGGTAATAATTCAGCATAATATGACAACAACTACAACAGCTCTTTCACCGCACCTTCATTACATGTTTACGTTTAATCAGCAGATCCCGGTAGTGCCTCCAATTCAGACATCATCATGTATGTTTCTCAAGTGTCAACTCAGCGGATTTAATTAACTCCAGCACTTCAAGCCTGAGCGGCTGCTGAATGATTGCGTTCATACTCATCCACTGGAGCTGGTACAAATGACTTTCTTTCTTCCCTCTATTTTTTAATGTAGTGGTGGCTCGTTCTGTTGCCTCCGAAGAAGCTTTTGCGAACATCTGAAGAGGAAAATTAGTTGAACACTGAGGTGTATTATGTCGTGATAAGGACGGTCATACTCACAGAATCAGCTGATGATGACTTCACTGCAGCTAAATCAGAACCCGAGATTGAACACATTCTGCTTGATTGACTAGCATTAAAACAGACCATGCTCCATCCCCTCGCCTCCCTTGGCATGACCCAGGCTCATTTCTCTGGGTAATACGCCATAAATTAATGATAAGCCGTCATCCGTGCTGTGGCTACGAGGGCATGTCGAAGAAGTAGAGAGATAATTTCTCCATTTCACACTTCAATTTTTAATGTCCCTGTTTAATCCTTAGAGGAACTGACAGAGACCCGTCAGCTCTGCAGACATTCAGGCTACTGTTCAAAAAGTCCGCAATTCAATCATACGAAAACTTATTTACTTGTCAATAAATTGAGAAAAAAGATTTGAATATATTAGTTGGAGAATTTCAAATAAAAGTTAGGAAGTACTGAAGCAGACACTGCCAATGGAACTGCTCTTAAAGAGGACGTTCACCTCGTTTCACATTTGAGCACTATTGGGCGTCTGTGTATGATAACTGAGTTGTCAGCATCAATTTTCCTGCAAAAATATCTTTTAAAAGCATGAGAGAGAGAAAAAAACAAATAGAGTGGGTGGCAGCACAGCTTTAGCGAGGACAAACGCATTAAGTCAGTGGAAGTCCATGGTGGTGGTACATTCAGCAGTGTAGTCCATGTAGGAAGGTGGTGGTCCATTGGAGGAGTAGTCTATCAAGGAAGGTGGTCCTCCATGGTGGGTGGCCAATGGAAGATGGTGGTGCATGGCGGGGGTCTGTGATAAATGTTGGTGGTCCTTGGGGTGCCACGTAAGGGAGTGGTCCATGAAGGGGGATAGTCACTGAAGAAATATTGTCGTCCATAGGGAGTGGGGGTATGGAGGGAGTTGGTTGTTCAAGGGGCGGGCACTGAGGAGAATGGTCCATGGAGGACGATCGTAGTTTTAACATAGATTTCAGTAAAGTCTCAATATGAGCTCAAACATTTCTCAGGAATAGAAGTCTGCTCAGTCTCCGGAAGTATCTCACGACTCCTTTGAGCCGTGAATGAGAAATCATCTGAGGAGATGACTGCTGTGCACTTTTCCCATAGATATAAAGAGCTAAGCTATTAGAGCTCCTTATATGGGCATCATACTGTCAACAGGCTTCAGATGTGGCTCAGTGTTTGATTTTAGAGTAGAAATGTATCCCGTCCATCCGATCCAAATCTCTGTGTGATGGATGCAGACGTGGACATGGATCATAATTTAGGTCGGATGCTCTTCTCCAACTTCACAAATCACCGCACTCTTAGCAGAGACCCCCGCTGGTCATTTTTCTCTGCCAAAGCCGAGAGGAATGGCTTCTATTTCCACCTCGCCTTACTCTCGTATTTGCGTGAGATTTAGCGCTGGTATAAATATCAATATCGCTGACGTGCTATAAAGTGAAGGCTGCTGAATGGATGATTAACCCCGAATTACAGAGGACTAATTTTCCCATTTGTTTCTGACGCTGGGTCTCCGTTTCTCTGACAGCTAAATGCCAGTTTGAATCTGAGCTCTGTTTAAAAACCGCCACAGCAGAGAAAAGTGAAGTGGATGGAAAACAAAAAACAGCCTTTTCTACCCATGAAACCGCACACGCTAACCCAGCTCAGCGTCGATGAAGTCAGCAGCTATATCTCAGTAGACATTAAAGGCTAAATGGAATAAAACTATAGGGCATAATCAAATATTTCAAGACTGTACGGCTGCTGGGGCAGAACACTTTAGTGAATTTCTGAAAGAAATGGCCCTCCGTCTGCACTTTAATCCAGTTATACTTAAAATCCCGTTGTGTGGGACGTGGGAACAAAATGGCATTATTTACAAAACAGCCATTTGTCATGATTTCTTGCCAGAAATGCACTGATCTGAACAATAAAAGCTTATATCTAAGCGCTTATCTTAATCTTACTTCTGCTCAGGAAGAAGAGCCCAATAAAAACATCATAAATTCTTCAAATTTAGTTTGGCTCAACTTAACCAACCACCTCATTTTCTGACAAATCATATTAGCAGCCTTAAAAGCTTCCACAAACCTATAGAAATATACTCCGCAAGAACACAGTAGCATTACTCTCACACCACCCGCTGTCCACTTTATCAGAAACTCATCTTGTAGCTCCACCCACTGTGACATTATTCAGCTCCCACCAAATGATGCAATCTGTCATTCATATGATAATGATATGGTAATTCTGAACATTCCATTGGAGGAATAGTGGCCCAGGAATGTGTGCAAATGCTAATTTTGCCTCTATAAACAAAAGAGTGCTCACCTCAACAAAGACCTCTCACCTCATCTCAAATACTCAATTTAGGAACAACTGAGTGAAAACGGAGTGTCGCCTCACATTAGTTAAGCTTTAGAAATAAAACCACATACAATGTCTAAAAACTGTAATGAGCAGTGTGTAGCCAATTTATTTATTTATTTATTCAGTTCTGAGCTCAAAAGTCTTGACTAGAGATGTTTAGAGTGTGTTTTCACAATACATCAGCACTTCTGAAAACAGGTTTTCGGAAAGTCTAAGTTTAGAGCAGATTTAATCAGAATATAGATTTATGACACTCTTACTGTTTTGACTCTGTTGTTGCTGAGTTTGTGCTGAACAGAAGCATGTTTAACACTTTGGTAAACAATCATTTTAGATGTGTGTAATCAGTAAAAAGTCAGGGCATGTCAGACTACATCAGAGTCTCTGAAACACCCTCAGACTGCAGGGGGTTAAAATGTATCCTTTACGTCATGATTACATCACAGCTCTGCTAACGTTAATGATTGTTCACTGAATATTCTACATTACTAAACCAGTCAAACAAGATTCAGGGTTGCCAGGTACTGACAAATCACCTGCATATTAGCTTTGTACTTTCCTGTTTACTCATCACCATCAAACTCAGATGTTCACTGCTGTTAATGCTGATTTACACCCTCACAACATTGTCTATTCCTTTTATATTTTGTCTCTATATGTGATTTTTTACAGAAATTTTGAAAAAATGTAAAACATGGTGGAATTTTCTACAATTTCAGACTAGCCCAGTTTGACTGGAAAGCAGCAAATCTGACAACTCAAGTCCTTCATCACTCAGATTTTGCATTTGTGTCACCTCGCAAAATGGGCGTGGCTACAAGCAGGGCTATAAATCAGCACTGTAACAGTCCTCCATTTTGGTTCAGCAGTTTCACATCTGAAGAGTGCTAGAACCAAAAGCCCCAGAAGATAACGACCATCTAATCCCACCTCCTGACTAACGGAGGAAAATTTGTAATCAGAAGGAAGAGAGTTGTATAACATCTCCTGTTTTAAAACAATCAGCACCTCCTCCATATTGGCTCAGACAGAGCAGAGACAGTACAGATCAGGTCGGAGGTCACACAGCCATAGCGGCAGCGCTATTGGTCAGGGAACTTTGCATGTCAAAGTTCACCAAAGACGAACTCGAGGTGAAAGTTCAGAGGCGAAATTTGTTTGCCTGTAAGTCGTCTACTTAATATTCGCTGCTGAATCTCACCAACAGGAAAGAAAATTCACACACAATTCCAGTGTAACCAGGCTTTTACGAGACTAAACATGTTTCCTGTTTATATAAGTTACTGACTACAGAGAGTAAAACTTGCTCTATGATCACTTTACACAATACTAGCTTTTAAAAACGGAGCCTGTGTTTATCAGTTTATCAGACCTGTGGAGATCTGGATCACTTATGTCTTTTAGTCTGGAAACTCAAGAAATGAGTCATGATTGGGGCTCTACCAAATCCAAAAAAATGTATATAATTGCATAGGCTTCTTAAATATTTCATATTTAAATTCAATTGTTAAACACAACATGTTAAACTGTATAGAACAGAGGTGTGTAGTTTATATAGTCTTGGGGAATAAAGAGCCTTAGAAGTGCAGGTTTGAGCCCTTCCAACAGTAGCTTCACCCCAGTTTAACCCTCTAGAGTCAGCATATTAACAAAATTCTGCAAACACACTTATGTAGCTGTGAGATTTTATCCTAGAAACCAAACTAAACATACTCCGGAAACCTAAAAAGGTCTATTTTTCAACTATATATAGCTTGAATCAAAATATATTTTTAGGTATTTGTAAAAGGAGCTTAAATAAGCAGAGACACGTTTGTGAGAGCGAGTCAGGCAGCTGCATGTTTTTTTCCCACCAAAAAGATGCAATTTGTCATTTATATGGTAATGACATTGTGATTCCGGTCATAGAATTTCTGGAATATCAACCGTCAAGTCACGCAAAATTGGTCCGTCACAGTAAATCGAATTGACAGGAATTGGATTTAGCTCACAAAAAATTGCAGATAACCCAGTATGACCATGATTTTATGCGATTATATATGTAATGATTTTTATTTAAGTCAAATAAAGAAAATACCTGGATCACTTCTCTGTTGTCTTAGTCGGAAAACTCAAAAAATGAGGCATTAGGGCTCTACAAAACTCACAGGAAAATGTTTTTCATATTAGAATCAAAATGTTGCAGATTTTTTATTCAATTCTTAAATAAAACATAAAACTGTTTATTTTATACATTGTTTCAGATCTTATGAGTGCAGGTTTGAGCCCTTCCAACAGTGTCTTCACCAGTTTCATTTAAAGTCTTAGAATATCATGACCACGTCCTTCTACATTCATTATCCATTTGTTTTCCTAAGTCAAAGTTCATCAAATTTGAACTCATTAAAAAAAAAAAACTGCCAAAAAACCTCGTATGACCAGGACTTTGAGATCGTACATGCACTGTCTTCTGTTTATGTTGGATAGCGTTATGGATTGTGATATTTTGATCACTTGACGCACTACTAGTGATGATGTTCTGTAAGTGTTTGTGGCCAAAATTCTGTCACTAGTTTACTAACAAATCTTAACATAAGACTTAGGATAGACTTTACAACTTATTATCAGCTGGTGTGCAAGTAAACATGCCTAAGAACCGCCGTGCAAGTCAGAAAACTATCATCACAGGACTCCAATCATGACTGTCGCCCGCCGTGTAAAGACTCCGAGATGTGCCTGAATCTAACATACTGTATTGTTCAAAGACACGGTGACGATATCCACGGCTTTTGTTCTCCTGGAGATCAGTCAGAATTTCCTTGACGATGAAGCGGCAGCTTTGAAACGAGCTCCACTCCTTCATGTGCCTCATCCACAGCTCCTACAGCGCTTCCCTTTTCTGCCTCCGTGAATAGGAAGAAGTGTCATTTGGCTTCCATTGTTAGGTGTATTTTTATTTTTGAAGTTGTCGCACGACGAGCATGCGAGCATTTATTTATTTATTTATTTATCTATCCGCTTATTTATTTATTTACAAAGCTCCTGAAAGTCGGCGGGGACCGAACTCCAGGCTGATCTCTTTCATCATTTCGCTTCTGAGCATCTTTATCGGCTGCTTTTCCTGCGGCGGTTTTGTTTACCTGCATTCTATACGGATACAAAAGGCGAAAACGAGCAGCCGGTGAGTCACTTCGTCTGATGTCGGAGTAAGAAAAGCCCGCGTTGGCGTCCTCAGGAAACACCCGAGCACGAGACGCGACTGTCTGTCAAAAGTTTGGGGACATCTTGCTTTAGTTTTTAAGCACTGCCAGATGTTTACTGGCACTTTTCAGTGAATTATTTGTTAGCATAACAGCTACGTGGTAATGCTAATGCATGTATTTATAGTCATCATAAAGAAGCAAAGCAATAACAATGTGTACACATTAAGCTATGGTGAAAATACTGTTGGAAAGGCTCAAACCTGCACTCATAAGGTTGATCATTGATCTCCAAGAGCATTACACATACACACTCGTGGACTATGAAATTACATTTTCCAGCCCTAACGACGTCTAATAAACATTTCAGACTAAAAGACAACAGAGAAGTGATGCAGAACTCCTCAGGTCTGATAAACTCATCTCCACACAGGTTCTGCTATCTCAGCCATCTCCGCTAGTTTGCTCTTCTTTGTTATTTCAATTTTCGCACCGTCGCCTCCTTTATCCGCGCCCGTCTGCCCGCCCTGTTTCTCCGGGTCATTCATTTTAAAGCCATTATCAGGGCTGGACATGTGAATTAACTCGGTTTGAGATTCCACTCTCCAAGAGGGAGCTTTTTGCCCTGAACTGAACCTCCATTACTCTCACTATTTTGTCATACAGACATGAAAAGGGGAAGCTCTGGGCTTGGTTGCTGGGGTGATTACAGCCTTTTTCCTCTTCTAAAGCGTCTCTTTCTCCATCTCTGATAAATATCCCTCTCTCCTCACCTTCGTAACAGTAACAGTAAGAAAGAAACGGAAGTGTTAATTGAAAAATAATGGAACAGATCAGCGAGGCATTGTTGGGTCAGAGAGGGTGATAACGGCCTAGCGCACATAATCAATAACATAGATTCAGAGGATGAGAGTGCAGGACAACTTCTCCACCACCTTTCTCCACACAACTGCATGAAAGAACCCTTATAATAAGATTTATAATAAATACTTTAATTCTGTAATATTGAAAAAATAAAATAAAATTAGGGATATGTTCCCAGGGTGCTATGTTCCACAGCTCTATACAGTGCAATAATAAGTACTTGAAAAACGATGTTCTCCAGGTTTGTATTCACTCAATGTTACAGGCTATGGTGAGAACCCTAACCTTAACCCTAGGAAGATAGAAGCCTGAGAACACAGGACCATGGGTCAGTGAGAATTCAGAACCCTGGGAACATAGGACCTTAAGAACACACAAACATAGACAAATAGACACCTGGGATAATATACCCTCTAGAATAGATGCCAGGAACATCAGTGCTGGGAAAGTAGAACCCTGGGAAATTAAGATCTTGGAACATAGAACCCTGGAAATTTAGGATGTTCAGATCATAAGACCATAATAACATGGGTCATTTAGAACAAAAGCCCCTGGGAACATAGAACCCTGTGAATTTAGGATCTTGGAACATTGGTCCCTTATAAATAAAGGCCATTGGAACATAGTACAATAGGAACATAGGACCATATAATATAGGACCTTGGGAATATACACCTAGAACCACAAGACCCTGGGAATAATTAAAGAGTCAGTGTGCATTAACGTGTGTAGAGTTTAACCAAAGTTTCAAAACATCCAAAAGATCTCCTTAATATCTCGGTAGTTTCTCCTAAACATCAATGAGATTCACTGGAGACATAATTGAGACTTTAGCCTCAGATTTGCAGCTCAGATATTTCTCACGTGTCTACTCGAGTTTTAGTTCAAGTCTCACATTGTGCTCAGATTTGCTCTTAGAACAACACGTTCTCTGAAGACAGGATTCTCAATAAGAACCCAATCATTTCTCATCCAAGACTAAGAGTCTCGGGTATGATGCTCAGAATTAGTATTATAAAGTCTTAATTGTCTCCATTAAGAGACATCAAAGACCAACATTTGACCAACCTTGGGAACGCATACTCTAGCAACAAAGACCATAGGGACACAGGACCCAGGAAACATAGAACCTTGAGAACACATTCTTGCAACATAGACCCTACAAGCCTAAGACCCAGGAAACATAGAACCTTAAGAACATAGATTCTAGCAACATAGAACCTAAAAACATAGGACCCTGGGAATTTGGATCCTTCGAAAAATAGAATATTGGGAACACGGACTCAACATAGACCTTAGGAATATAAGCTCTTAGAAAGATAAGAGCCTGAGAACTTAGAACCTTGAGAGCACAGATTCTAGCAGCATAGATCATAGGAACATTGGTCCCTGAAAACAGAGAACATTGAGAACACAGACTCTAGCAACACAGAGGAACATATGATCCTACAAAAAAAACAGAACCTTGGGAAAGCAGACACTGACAACATAGACCCTACAAACATCAGCCCCTGGAAACATAGAACCTTGGGAACACAGGAACATGTGAACATAGGCATTTGGGAACTTAAAATCCTGGAAACACAGGACCCTAAGGCCTCCTGGAAGCATAGAAATTTGAGAAAACAGACTCTAGCAACACAGACCTTAGAAACATAGAACTCTGGGAAAATAGAACCTTGGGAACACAGACTCTAGCAACAGACCTAGGAACAGACTTAGGAACACAGGCCCCTGGAAACATAAGAGCCTGAGAACATAGAACCATGAGAAGAACAAAGATCAACATTTGAGCAAATGCCAAAATAAAAAATGGTACCAAACGTCTATTAAACATGTAAATGTGTCAAAATGTCTAAAAATGAGACTCCACTGATATCAGTTCTAACCTTCTAATCAGTTCTAACCTTAAAATGTTCAGTCAGCAAATTGAGGTGCTTTCTTTGAATTTGCAATTAAGCAGAACCAGCAGAGGGAACTTTATTTCCTCCAAAAAAAAAATCCAATACCGGCGCATAACAAGGTTGTCAGATTCATACGAGGCATTAGCCAGCGTTTCTCAATAATGCAGAGCCAGCGTGAGGAATCAGCGCAATATGCTATGCACAAAGCAATCCGAGAGAAAATATGACTTCTATTGGCAAGCAGGAATGAAATGTCATCCAGCCTCGGAGGTTGTTGCCGTAAAATAAACATGAAAAACCGACACGGGAAAGATGGCAGGGTTATTATGCCCGCCTTAGGCATCTCGCTGACCTGAATTACGAAGCCGTTTTGTTACCGCTAAGTATGTCGTATCCTTACAACACTCCTTAGGGTTACATGTACAAAGTAGTGGAGGGTGGTGGTGGAGGGTGGTGGTGGCGCGGGTGAGGGGCGGCGAGTAATTATTGTGTGCCCTGCAGAGGAACTTTAACGTACGCCTTTTTTCACGCGTGTATATTTTCACACCCGTTAAAAAGGACCGTAATGCACTTTAGCTCTGAAAGCTCAGCCTTTTCTGCTCATCCTGATGGATCCTGACCCACTTCTGCAGCAACTAGTGAGCTTAAAGCCAGAGAACATCATAATTACGATGACTACGTTAGCACTGGATTAGCGCTTCTTTCGAGGAAAATGACATATTTCTACAGAAAGTGCAAACTACATTAGCATAGGCCGAGCGCCTAATGCAGTGTGCTTTCACAGGCCTCGGGTATTACAGACTTACTGCACTGCGTACAGCTCTACCAAAGCTCTGCTCACATTTACAATTAAAATACTCTCTACTCAGAGTGCATATGACCGCCTCAATTAACCACTAAAGCTCCAGCGTTTTGTTTAGGAGCAGAAAATTCCTCAAATAAATACAAAATGTTCACAATTTCTTGTAAAAAAAAAAAAGATTTAAATGATCAGAAAATGTGTTTTATGATTTACAACTTAACACAATTTACTGCTGAACAGTGAAATGTAGGACCTTAGATCTTTGGAACATAGAAACCTGGAAATATGGACCCCAGGAACCCTTGAAATTAAGGCACTGGGAACATAAGAGCTTGGGAACTTAAAATCCTGAGAACATAGGACCCCAGAAATTTTGGACCCTAGAACACAGGACCCTGGAAACATAGAACCTTGAGAACGCAGACTCCAGCAACACAGAACCGAGGAACATAGAACCCTAGAAAACATAGAACCTTGGGAACACAGACTTAATTGACAAACCTTGGGAACATAAGATTTTGGGAACTTAGAATCCTGAGAACATATGACCACAGAAATTTTGAACACTAAGAACATAAGAACTCTAAAAACATAGAACCTTGAAAACACATACTCTAGCAACATAGACACTGGAAGCATAAAACCTTGAGAACACAGACTCTAGCAACACAGAACTTAGGAATATAGGATCCTTGAAAACATAGAACCTTGGGAACACATACTCTAGTAACATAGACCATGGAAACATGGAACCTTGGGAACATAAACTCTAGCAACAAAGACCATAGAAACACATTCTCTACCAACATACACAATGGAAACGTAGAAGATTGGAAACACATACTTTAGCAACACAGAACCTAGGAACATAGGACCATAGAAAACAGAACCTTGGGAACACATACTCTAGCAACATAGACCATGGAAACATGGAACCTTGGGAACATAAACTCTAGCAACAAAGACCCTAGGAACATAGGACCCTAGAATCAAAGAACCTTGGGAACACATACTCTAGCAACAGAGAACCGAAGAACAAAGGACCATAGAAAACATAGAACCTTGGGAACATAAACTCTAGCAACAAAGACCCTAGGAACATAGGACCCTAGAATCAAAGTACCTTGGGAACGCATACTCTTGCAACACAGAACCTAGGAATATAGGACCCTTGGAATTGAGGCCCTGGGAACAAAGGATCATGGAAACATATGACCTCAGAAACTTTGAACCCTAAAAACCTAAGCAATCTGGAAACATGGAACATTGAGAACATAGACTCTAGCCACATAGACCCCAAGAACATAGGACCCTGAAAACCTGGAACCTTGGGAATGTAGAATTTTGAGAACACAGATCCAAAGGGACATAGGACCCTGAGAACCGTGGGAAGTTGGCACCCTGGTTACTTTTGAGAGGTTCCATTAAGTTAGCTTCAGTAGTGCGCCCCCTACTTGCAGCCTCAGTATGTAGTGTGTATGTAAATGGGATTAATCCACAGTGGCTGAAATATGTCTGTATAAACACGTTTTTAAATGTCCGTCCTATTAAATTTCCATTCTGCTATTTGTTTGTCAGTCTGTTAACTGCAATATTAGCACATATAGAAGAAGAAAGGACTGCCGGCCAGCTGAAAACTGCTGTTTTTCTGCACTTCTAGCCTTTCTGGATTATCGGTATGCATGTGGGCAGATTTCTCATGAGAGTAGTAAAGGTGAGGTCAGTTACGGTGCCTAACAGTGCCAGTGGTTCATTGTACCTGCTTCTTCTTCTTTACTTTGTCTTTGACACTGGCTCTTTAAATATTCATAAAGTCAGGCAATTTACATAAAGCGTAAAGCTGCTGATTGGTCGTATTACAGCAGAGTCTGACCCATATTAGTGTGCAGGGCCTGAACGTACAGCCAAGGTTATGCCAGTGTGTGCGGATTAAAATAAACATGCATGGGCTTTGAGAATTTTATATTAGAAAAGAACACCGCAGTAAAACAACATAATGCCTGAACATTTAAAAAACCTGCATTTAAGGTAGTAAAACCTCACAGTATAAATAAATCTTTGCATGCTTTGCATGAGTAGTACATAGATGTTTTAAGAAAAACCCAAAGCTAAAAGCCACTAGACTGGACTTCAAGCACAGATAGAAGCGGTGGCCAAAAAATAAAAGAAAACGAATAAAAACAAACAGGTGACCAGGTGTTAAACTGACACCACAGGAATGAAAAGCATGATGTCAGCCTCCACACGGTGTAACGCCATCACTGAAGGAAGCTGAAAATGAGGGAGTTTCCATACCGTGAATGTTCACAGGGGCAATGAAACTCAGCTGGGAAGTATGGATTTAAAGGTGGACTTCCTGCCACCAAAACACACAAAACAGAAAAGAAAGTAATGTCTCTGGCCTCAGAGGCTTAGTGCTAGAAACTGTTAAAATACTTGGGATGAGCTGTTGGAGCATAATCCCTCTGGTTACCAGCAGAGTCTGACCTACACAGGCAAAGTCAATAACTCCATGTGAAGTACACCACACATGCCTTAGTTAGCCAGTCACAGCTGTAGGAAATAACAGCTGATAACCAGCAGGAAGTCACACAGCAGGAAGTATCCCCTTTACACGAACTGTGCTTATGATTTTCAACGAAATTCTTCAACAAAAATGCAGGTAAACAAAATTTTAGCAAAATAAAGAACAAGGAGTGATATAACTGTACTGTTTTAGTATCAATTTAGTGGAAGCAATTAATTAACCATATATGTTTAAATACTAATCAGCATTATCATTTGCATATTACTAAAATAAAACAAATGTATGTATTTGTATCTGAATGCTCACATAACTCAAAAAAAAGGAGAATAAAAACTAATATTGTGATATTTTAAATCTGATTTTAGGAAAACTGTCAGCGGTTCATCCTTACACTACTTGTTTACAAGCGGAAGAGTCTAATGGCTGAAGATCTGTCTAGTGGTGAGGGGTTTAAAAGCTTTGAATTGAAACTAATAACTCTTTACTGCACATCTCTGATTGCTCCAACACTGTGGAGGCACACACACTACTAGTTGAAACACACTAGAAAATGCTAATGTTATTATGCAAATTAGATCATGCTAATTGACTCTGCAGCATTTGTCGTAATTATGACCATGTATGGTTCATGTGTATTATAGCACACTGAGGTTAACATACTTAAAACGTTCTCTTTAAGCCGCTCGCTAATGATTTCTGTCCTTCAGTGTCAGTATCTCTGAAATCTCGGATTAAAGCTTTAAAGGTTACTTGTCAACAGAATCAATTTGGAAAACATACCAAAGACATTTTACATCAATAAAACTGATGCGCAAAGAAAATAACATGCTGGGAATGAAAAAAGGAAAGAAATTCATGTGTATTCAGGTGGAGATGAAAAGATGTGATTAGTGGCACCTTTAATAGTCTTAATGTGCTGCATATCTGTAGGTTTTCAGTAAACACAAGTTAATCAGACGAATGTTTGTATACGTTCATAAGAAATAAGCCAATTAGAGATGCAGGTGCACTGTGGGGTGTTTTCAGGTCACATTCATCATTCGTTCCCGTATATTTATAAAGTACTGTGTAAATGTTTAGTCCTCTAAATAATATAATATAGAAAATAAAAGTCTTTCTCTACATGTACTGTAATAACATCTCTCATATGTATTATATACACTACCGGTCAAATGTTTTAGTTTACCAGGGGTTCATCCTACATCAAGATAATCACCCAAAACATCAGTCCAAGCTCTGCCAGAACTACCTCAGGAACAAACAACAGGATGGTCAGCTTGAAAACATGGAGTGGAGCACAGTCTCCAGACTTAAACCCCATCCAGATTTGGGATGAAGTGAAAAGCAAAGCAAACCTACAAGTGCCAACATTTACAGGCCCGTAGCCAGCTTCTGTTATGGGTGGGGGTGCTTTTTGTAAGAAAGTGGACCTGTTTTGGGATAAGGCGAGGCCGGGGGCGGCCCCCGGAAGCTGAAGCCTTTTTAGATAGTCTCAGGTGCATTTTGGGCATTGGAGAGGGGTAATTCTTCATTATATTCCATACAGGACAAACTCTAATTTAAAGACTTATAATATGACAAATGACAATAATATACAACATAAAACTAAATGTGTCCATGTTTGATAACTTACCAGTGTTTGTCACACCAAACTCTGTATCTGCAGCTGCAGTGTAGTAGAGGGTGAGTGGACTGACCTGAGTGACCTGATTAATTAGGGCATAGGGATGTACCATTTTGGGAGAGGGGACGATGAGTTACTCAAGATAAAAGGAATAAATGACATACGACTTTGTCTGCACAACACTGGTTACGGTTGACCTTTTAGGCTCTGTGGGGGGGTGCGAACGCACCCCACGCACCCCCCTTGGCTTCAGGCCTGATTTATGTGACGTTCTGCAGCAGATTTGTGAAGAACTGTCTGAAGAATGTTTGAAAATAATAATAATAAAATAATAATAATAATAACAATAATAATAATAACAACAATAATAACAATAACAATAATAATAATAATAATAATAATAAACAATAATAATATTAATAATAATAATAATACATATTAATGTACAGAATTACGTGAACAGTTGATGTTTCGTCTTCTCCTGTAAAGTTGGCATTAGTTTTGGAAACATG
>BRDA01042479.1:0-25321 GCA_036984385.1 Crenuchus spilurus
AAATATTGACATTTGCCATCTCCACATCATTGCATTCAGTTTTTATTCACAATTTGTTTAGCGTCCCAACTTTTTTGGAATCCGGTTTGTACATGGTGGCTAAGTGGTTGCTAATCTGTTGCTATGTGGTTGCTAGTCTGTTTCTACATGGTTGCTATGTGTTTGCTATATGGTTACTAAGTTGTTGCTACATTGTTGCTATGTGGTTGCAAGGCTTTTGATATGTGGTTGCTATATGGTTGTTAAGTGGTTGCTAGGCTTGTTGCAGTGTGGTTGCTAAGTTGTTGGTAGGCTTTTGCTTCATGGTTGCTAGGCCTTTGCTGATTGGTTGCTATGTGGTTGCTAAATGCTTGCAAAGTGTAGCTAATTGGTAGGCTGTTGCTATATGGTATGATATTTTGTCTGGTGGTGTTTCAGGTGTTTACATGTGGTTGCTGTGGTTTCCTTTGTGGTTGTTTTGATGTTGTAACTGTATTTGTATCATCAGTACATTTGAAAGGTGCCAAAACTTTCAGTCCCGTTCATTTCTGTTTCATTTCATTCATTCCTATAATGAATTCCGCAGACTAATTCACTGACACTATGACTAGAGGATCACGAGTTCAAATCCCAGTCCTGCAATTTGCTGGGCCCGAGAGAGCTCTCTTGGTAAATGACACTCGCTCCCTATCACTTTCATAATACTGTACATAATAATGTCTGCTGGCTCAGTCATCTACCGATTGGTTCTGGAGAATCTGATTGGAGCTGGGGATAACATGCTTTCATCTGAGCTTGTTCGCTCCCCAGTGACGGTCAGTTCAAAAAGAGGCGGTGGCCGGTTTCACATGCATGGGAAGAGGCTTGTGCTTGTCTTCACCCTTCTAAAGTCAAGGACATTGCAAAGTGATGGAGAGAGCCCCTAGCAGACGGGATGGGTTAATTGGCTACTACTGTTCTACATTGGGAGGGGAAAACTGGCAAAAAAAAATAAGAATAAAAAAAAAACATGCCTCCTTTAGGGGCAGCATGGTGGCTTAGTGCTTAACACGTTCGCCTCTCAGCACTGAGGTCTTGGGTTTGAGTCCACACTGAGTGGAGTGTGTGCACCCAGATGGACTGGCGCCCTGTCCTGGGCTTAGTTGAATAGTGTAATGCCCTACCCTGCGCCCAGTGGGGGGGTAGAGGACTAACCGCGACCCTGATAAGGATGAAGCGGGTGTGATAAGGGATGGATGGATGGATGGACAATCCTCCTTGAGTCACAGCATATCATTTATACTGTCTTGAGCAAATATACTGTATTGTCAGTGTGAAAACCATGTGTGGGATCAAAAGGTTTCACACAAGAACACTGTTCCTGATCAGACCGAACAATCTGGAATTGGATATCTCAAAAACTGCAGGAAAAGATACACAGTAAATAGCCAACATAAAAATAAAAAAGAAGAAGATGAAGAATATTCTGATTAACAAAATAGTTATAAAGCTTGTTTCATCTCTTCTTTAAAGAAAATAATTTATGAATCAGAACTTCCAATGTCATCATTACATCTGAACAATTACTACTGTAACTAATATTCCAGTCCTACAAAATACTTCTAACACCGTTTAGATTGATGCCAGTTGTCTCTGTCTGAGGCCATTTAGATATCTGAGGCGTAAGCAGAAGGTCAGCGGCAGTACCCCAGAGCATTAACTTGCCTACTATATGTATGGGAGATACTTTTATGTTTGCGTACATTCAGTTCTCTATTTTATAATATTCTCCCACACCAGACTCCAGTTTCCCATCAAATTTCCCCCCCAAAACCCATAGCTATTAAAAATAACTCTTGGTTTCATGGCAAATCTAGGACAGCATGGCATCAATTTCATAACCATGTCACAAATGACTGCCTTGCTGGAATCATTAAAGCATATGTTCTCTGGCCATTTTTATGAATAGAAAATTTAGAGCAACTGCATGCACAGTCATGGAACCAGCGAAGCAAATGTTCAATGATTAAGCGTCTCTGTTTGGTTTCTTGTCTGCGATGGCGTGCTGCGGATGTATTTTTAGTGCTCAGTGGGTTCAATGTGACCAATTAATGAAGGCCTGTGATGCCAGGGCATTTTCGAGACTGTGCCAGAGAGTTTTGTTTGTCATGGCTGCATAAATAATGGGAACATCGTGTTCGACAAATAGGCCAGTGCCAAAATACACTCATACATAGTAAATTACCCATCTGCAATACAGGGCCTGTTGACTTTGCAATAGACTGTATGCCTGATGCCTGCAAATCGCACTGCTTTAGCAGTTTGACACACTCCAACTAGTGAGAGGCATTAATGGGATGTTTTATAAGGGCATGCTGGGTGTTGCTAGTGCATCACCTCATTTTCCTCTGACAGATCACCAGTAATTGCCTATAAAGAAATATGTGCTTATGTGTTTATTTATATATATGTACAGTACTTGCACATAGGCTATTATCTCAAGTCAGCATACATACTCATACATAAGCACACCAGCACAGACATTCAAACATCTCATTATCTGAAGACAGTGGATGAACACATGTAGTTATTCTGGTTGGACAACCCTGTTGTTTCATATAAATCCTGTGTATATTGTTCACCCCTGCATTTAATTTTAATGGAATATTGTCAGTATTGCACTCAATCATGTTATTGGCGACTTATATAAGGGTACCATCATGGTGGAGTTGTTGTATGCATAAACTGACAGCACAGTAAACAAATGATACAGATAAATACAAGACTAAGTTTTTACTACAGATATAATTTACATATTATTAGTAACATAAATTATAAATGTTTTTATTTTTTATTTCAAATTCTTTTTGCTCACAATGGAATGTTCCTCTCTATTTAACCCATCTCTGCAGTGGAACACGCACACTAGTAAACAAACTAGGCTGTGAGAGCATGTGCGTGAAGTGTTGGGCAGCCTTAAATATGGTGCCCGTTTGGGGATAGGTGCCTCAAGGGCACTTCAGTCATGACTTCATCGGGTATCGAACCAGATCCCTAACCAACAGGCCACAACTGAATCAAGTGAGATATGAGATGTAAAGATACAAATTTGGAAAGTAATGTGTTTACTTTTCAAAAGCACTTTGTCAAAAGCAGTAACTACCTACAAGCAATGGAATCACGTAACGAGATGTAATCTCTCTGTGACTGCACTGAAGAAATAATGTGATTGATTATATCTATGATCAATGCAATGGACAGATGAAATGAAGCTCATAACAGTATTTATGTAATATAACTTACTATTGCCAGTTGGCCACATGCCTTTATCAATCTTCTCATACATATTTGTTTTCCTTTTTCTTCTTTTGTTGCTGTAAATCAGCGCAGTAATGACTTGTATCACTTGTTTCTCGTCCATTTTGGAAAATGGCATACAGTATCTCCTGCATAGCGTTGGTGGTTCTCGCATGTGTTTAGTTCTGTTCTCGTGACAAAACGTGTATTTGGAGAGCAGCCAGGTAGTCTGTGATTTCCCAAGACGAAAAATCACGTAGTTCGTGACCCCGTGTCGATGACCAGTCATGTAGTGTGAAAGCCACAACAACTGAAAGACTCACGACTACAGCTCAACCAGTCATGTAGTGTAAACAGCACAATGACCAGCGACTCAAATAGTTGTGTAGTGTGAACCTGGCAAAAGTTAATTTGTGCTCATTATTTAATTCAAAAAGATAAACTGTCATATGTTATATTTAGTACATGTGAAGTGACATATTTGAAGCCTTTTTGTTTTAATGTTGATTCTGTACTGATGAAATATTCAATAATAATTAGAGATTCTGGATTTCTGATTGTAATGAGCTATAAGCCATACTGATCAATGGTAAAACAAAAATGACTTGAAATATCATTTTATGTGTAATTAATAGAAAATATATGATTATTTTACTATTTTATTATATGTATGACATATGAATAATTCTTTTTTATTTTTTGAGATGCACTTGAGATGCACTAGTTATGATTGATATACATGTCTCAGTGTTATTTAACACACATAAATACTTACTGAGATTGGATAAATCTCTTGGTTTACCATTAATATTTTGCACTCATACAATGACAACAGCATTGCCCTCACTGGGCAGTTTGACGATTTCTAAGAATATTTTTTATGATAACTATGAGCTATTTGATAACAACAACAGTGAAATTTCTTTTTGTATAAGTGTATAAACATGTGTTTATCTGTGCAATGAATAAAGTCTAACAGACGTCCTAAATGCTGCTTTTAATTACCTTAAATGTGTACAGCCTTTCTAAAACACTTTTCTTTATTTTGTTCTTAGCAGATAAGGGTTGTTTTGCTAGAATATTAGTGAACCAATTTGCTTGTTGTTTGAATTCTGAGCCCTGGTGTCATGTACGATATACAGAATATGTGACTCATCTTCTATGGCACATTCACAGGTCATTTTAAGCGCTGAACACTGCCATTGCAGACTTCCCAAGGCAAAAAAAAGAAAATCTCAGTCTTTAAACCAGCGGTCATCAATCACTGCACATCCAGAGAGGCCCAATATCAGGACATTAATGTGGAAGCAGCCCCCTCTCCTCTCACCCATGACCCCAACGCTGCCAGCAGGGAGATGGAGGAAGAGATGGAGGTGTGTGGGATCTGAACCTGTCACTGAGTCTCACTCTGTCTGTCCTGGGGGAGCCTGGAGGGGACTGAGGGAGAGGATTATAATGCCTGGACTGGGATGTGTGCTGAGCTTTATCCAGCTGAGGTGCTGGGCCTTGTGTGTCCTGTGGGTTTTTCAGGGAGCAAAAGATGAGTGTTAGGTCCTACCAAGGAGGAGTAGAAAAGTAATGTGGATTACTTTGAGCACTGAAGCGATGACCCCTCTGAGGAATGTGTTACAACACTAATCAGGAGCTGGAATAGTTCTCTGTTCTGTACAGCTTACAGCGAGGTATTTGCATGAGTGCTGCCTGTTCAATGAGACAAAGATGTCAAACTTAAACATCCTCCACAAATCTGCTTTGTATTCACCTTAAATTGGAATTTCAGGTTTAAGACGTAATATTCTATGATCATATGAAATGATCAATGACAATTTGTACTTTTTTTTGCAAGTATTTTTTGACCTCAATCCGCAGTCGATGGTGATATTTTTCATGTACCTATTCACTACAGGTACCTGTTCATACCTATTCAATTCCATTTGCACATAAATGATAAACAGCTCTCAGTGTTGGGGTTATTCCTTATAGGCAAGTCTGGTTACTTGACAGCCATAATTGTGATGCCCCAGGGGCAGTTATTCCAGCAATACAAGACCAGATTCCTATATTTTTGAATGGGGTGACACCTGTATACATAAAACTAGAAACTCATTTAGAAAACAATTGAAACCACTGGTAAAATCTGACAAAAATGATAAAAATGGTTCATAGAGTTTGACTTACATAACACCACAAATACAAGCTTATTCAGGCTTTTCTGGCTACTACACATGTGCATACGTTCACAACAAAGAAGACATGATTGGCTGTTTTTGAGGAAGAGGGGGACTTTCAGTGAACCAGACACCATATTGAGCTTTACAAGCTTTCCTATTCTTTTTTCAAGCAGTGACTGCTCAACTCGTATTACAATGTCTCTGGTGATACTGAAAAAGTATCTCTAATTAAAAAAAGTATTTTTAATCAATTATAAATTATTAATCACTTCTCTAGAATAAACGTTAATTACTTATTACCTCCTGGAAAAGCAAAGGAACTCAATCACAGTATAATTTAAAAAAGACAAAAACAACAAATGAACAAAATTATGCTTGTAATGCATCATGTTTAACACTTATTGCTGTTTTAGAGATAAATGAGTAATATAAGTAACACACTTATTATGCGGTTAGTAACTGTAACTTAGACTTAGACTTACTGTAGATAGCTTTTTTTTGCCATTTTGCATACAACAAGTGTACACAGTACAAAATTTTGTTGCAAGTGGCTCGGCACAGTATTGAAATACAGATGGTGTCAACATCAGTGACCCGTGAACAGTATGTGTGTATGAACATATACATACATTTATGGATGCACACATACATACATACACAGTAAATCTGCCAGTGTTAAATCAACACTATTAGAGCCTATATAGTGACTCTCAGTATTAATTTAACTCTAATAGTGTTGATTTAACACTGGCAGATTTATTGTGTACCTATACTGTATATACATATACATATACACAAATATCTGTGTATATACTGTATACCTGTACACATTGGAATAAGAAAAAATATATATACATATATATACAGCAGCAGCAACAGCAGAGAATACTATAAAGAGCAGTAGTGCAAAATGTTTAAAAGATTGCTGAGTGTATTTTCCTTTTTTTAAAACAGAGAGTAGTAGCATGGAGAGTGCAAACAAGGACATATAATCTAGTTCGAGAGCCTTGTGTATTATATAGCAGCATAGTTTCATTTGGATTTCTGGTTATGGAGTTCAGACAAAACTATTACAAAACCTGGAGGTCCGGTACCGTATGCTACAGTACTGCTTCCCAGAAGGCAACAGGGAAAATAGTCCATGGTGGGGGTGAGAGGGGTCATTGGTTGTGTTCTGTAATGTTGTTACATTACATTGTTACAAGAAAAAATAATCAAATTACTCTATCATATTTCTTTCTTTCTTTCTTTCTTTCTTTCTTTCTTTCTTTCTTTCTTTCTTTCTTTCATATTTCCCAACACTGACAGATGCATGCAAAGGTTTGGGGACCCTCAGCTAATTTATGTCATTCACTGGCCACTTCATTACATACACACACATATACACTCAGTGTCCATTTTATCATCTCCATTGACTTGGTAGTTCTACAATTACAAACTCTAATCCATCTGTTTTCCTCTATACATTGTTGATCTCCTTTCACCTATTCTTCAATGATCAGGACCCCCGACAGGATCAACACAGAGTATTTGGGTAGTGGATAATTTTTTGTGACACGCACTTGCTGGTTGTGGTGTTAATAAAAAAATAATTTCACTACCATAGGCCCCCTTTTTGGTTTTCATGTCTAAGCTATCACGTCAGAACCTTAATTTGCACCTCCAAAATATTCTATCAGAGCTGAGGGAAAGAGTTTTTTGCAATGCCGCATAGGGGCCAAAAAAGAAATGCGCCGCTAATTATGGGGGAATATGCAGCAGGCGAGCAGCCGGTTAGCACCCTCCTCCTGTAGGAATGGATTCAGACAGCCAAATCCATCACCAGCTCCACTGGTTAACTCACCACCATTACTGCCCTAACACGTTCTGTTCGGGAACTGTCACTGCCAATTGTGTAGCGCTCAGTCAGACACAGCAGCTCATTTGACCAAGCATTTTTTAATTTGCACGGGACCCTGTATTTGATTGAATATGTGGATTGCTGTTTTTCTTCTCATTCTGACTTGCTGTTTGGGTCTGACAATTACACGCAGCCACACAAGAAGCTATCTGCCTGAAAGTGTTATGGAACAATGAGAAGCTAACAGATAGACTGAAGCAGATATGCTCAGTGCAGTGATGTCATGTCAACTGTCATTTATGTACAAGAAGCCTAAATCCTAAGTGTAGTTTTTCCCATAGTTAAAAGATATTGTGCACAATATACAGCATCCTGTTTATATTGGGTGAATATTTACTGATGGATAGAACAATTATTTCTTCATACTATTTTACCATTTTGGAGGTTTCCTATGAAGCTTGTAATAATAGAAAATAATGTTTACACATCCTAATACTTGCCCACCCTTAATATGCAGAGGTTTGAGATGGCCTACTGTAATAATGAAGGTGTCATAAAGCAGATGTTAAATACTATGACAACATTAGTGTATTAGTATGTTCGTAAAATCACATACAATGTTATGATGTTGCTTATGAGGTTTTGTTGACATTTTTATTATTTTAATTTAATATAATTATTATTACAGCAGTATTTAAGATAAATAAGATAGCCTTTATTGCCATTGCACAGTGTAGAACGAAACTGAACAGCAATCCTTAAGCTGCTTAAACATAAAGTAAAAAAAAAATTAAAAACTATAAAGAAAAACTATAATATACAAATTAAAAAGACACTGGATGTATAATACGCATATATACATAAAAAGCATGTATACATAATAAGACATGGATGTATGAGTCTATATACATCTATATCTAGATGCATGTTTGCTGAGCTTAGCCATGTCTGTTGTAATCCTCATGCAAACATCAATAAACAAAAAGGACCATAAAAGCAATATGGTGGCAGATAAATGTAAATAGATTCTAATAGACTAGCCTTGTGCACAACTTTATACAATTAAAAATAATTACAAAAAAGTTCATTCAAATGTCTATTTAAATATAAGGAATTTTATGTCTCCAGAATATTGACAAAAAGCTGTATAATTATTAAATGACTGGTTAAAGTTATTATGAAATTAATATCCTTAATGTCTTACATATCATAAGTGGCGATCACATCTCAAAAGGCACATAAGAAAAAAATACAATTCTTCAAAAAGACAATTACAGTACAGTGGTAACCCTACTTATGAGTTTAATCCGTGCAGGAGCCGAGCTCGTTAGCTGGAATGCTCGTTAGCTGGATGCATTTTCCCCATAAGAATACATGTAAAACTGATTAATCCGTGTCAGCTGGCCAATATACAGTATACTTTAATATGCTAAATAATGTGTTTATATGTTTTTTTTTATATAAAACACATGAAAAGGAATTTTGTAGTTCAAAAGTAACAAATAATATTAAATAAAATGATAATAGAAAAATAAATTAGTCCTTTACCTTTGTGGAGACGACGACGGTGCTCGTGTAGGCTGACCGCTAAGGAGGACAGGATGATGGGCGTACATGTATGGCATGGTTACACTTATCATATGAAAAGTAAAATTTATCTAACTTTCGTGTTCACTACCTTTTACTGTCTTTGTGTCGCTTTCACTAGCACTTTCACTTTCACTGGACAGCGGTCAAAAGTAATGACTGACCTCTTCTTCTACGCTAGCATCTAGGGGATGCTACGACCACCGCGCCTCTGGGGGTTGGCATACTTGAACTAATTTATGCTACTCGTAACTTGGAATTTTATTCGTTACCTGGAACAAAAATATTCCGAGATTTCGACTCGTTACCTGGAATACTCGTTAGTGGGGATGCTTGTAAGTAGGGGTACCACTGTATATCATTTTGTGCTTGAATAACATTGTAGTTTAGAGTATTTTAATGGCACATTTTGTTGCTTTTCTAAGTGAAACTAGTAAGTTCACCTCAATCGGCTAGCATAAAAATATTTTCTCTACATTTTAGTGCATAGTTTCTATTTATTTTCCATATTTAACACATTGAAAAAAGTAAAACCAACTGTATTAAATGTGCCATAGTCTTTGCATACACCAGAGTTTACATGTTATTTTATTCCAGAAAGTTATTTTATTCCAGAAAGTTACATTCAGTGAATAAATAGTAAAAATGCAGAAGTGTTTTCTCTGTTGGACATGGATCCACTTATTTTCACTTACTATATCAATAAATACATGCAGATTAACCAGAGGGGGCACAATTGTATATTATTATAAAGCATTAAAATGAATCTCAAGCTTGTGAATGCTGGTGTTACTGAAGATAGGCCATAGGATGTTGTTCAAAAGAGATAGATACATGGAATAAAAACATGACCTGCTGTTTAAAGGCTTAGTTGATTCATTAGAGGTAGATATCACTAAGGTCATGAGCAGAATCACTACTCTAACTGTTCTGAAGGCTGCTCACAAACACAATAACTTCAGAGAATAACCCATTAAAACAACCAGTACAAGAGCTTTTGACATGTGTATGTGTTTCAGGGTTAGGGTTAGACAGCCCCTTGACTAGTAACCAATTACAGTTGCTGTTCTTCAAAGGCACCGCTGGCTTCAGAACAGTTTTAAGTCGAGATGTTGCACACAAGCAATCAATAGCCAGGAAGAGTACAGTTACTGTTTACAATTTACAGCCAATAATCGTAATCCACTTAGTGCTTCAGTGTTTATTGCAATGATGTGCCATAAAATGAACTGTACCCCAATGTAGTTACAAGCAGCAGTATTATTGATGTATAAAATGTTTACAGCACTATTGGTTTCACCTGCATAGCTTTATTGTAAACACGCCATTAGCTCGAGGCACACGCTGGCCTGTCCTGTGAACATTTCAGTGAGCAATACTTGATGACAGTAACAGACGCAGCAGCCTAATCAGCCACATGTACACACTTTCCATCTCCTTCATGCCTGCCTCGCCTGTTTTGTTTGCTGTTATTACTTTACATGCAAGGCCTTTTTGTTATCCGAGCTTTATACAATCAAAATAACAGCATGTAATGTAGTAGTGGAGCTTAATGCTTACTCGTTTTACAAAGCATACAATCAGGTATGTGCAGAGTCAGGCCGGTGATGTGTTGTTTGATCAAATCAGGTGTGCCTTTTCTGATTAATGGAATGGAATAACCATTTTAAGTAGAATATCTATTCAGAAGCTGCATTAACCAACCTCAGTCCATTGAATTCTATATTAGGCGGCGCTCTGTAAGTCATGCAGGCAGTGTAAAATGAAAAAGGCTGTAGGACTGCTTTCGAGGTGTTACTTCATCATGCGCTGTCAGACAGCCCTCTAGCTCCTAATTATGAAGTAATGGCTGCTGTGTCTTTTGTTTTTGCGTTATGGAACATCTCGCTGCCGTATTCAACTCCGACGCTTGATTCCTTGTCATTAAGGAGACAAAACAATGGAGGCTTTTCAGCCAGATGCAGCGCAGTCCCATTGTTCTTTTCACATTGATTCGTTGTGTTAATTTAGACCCAGCCGTGGAAGATTGAGCCCACTGTAAGAAACTCAATACAGTACACTAAAGCACATTGAAATAATTACAGCCATTAAGTGCAGATTGAGTGATCAGGATTGGATGTGTGAATCTGCAGTTTTGTCATGGCTGTATTGACCATATTGAAAGTAACAACTCAGCTTCTTAAACAGTTTTGCCTCATATACAGTGTCTGGGCTAAATAATAGCTTGGAGGGAGTAGAAATCACAGCTGTCTTTGTGTTTGTGAGGTCAGGAGATAGGTCACCCATGAAGCCACCAAACAAATAGGCACTTTTAGGCCTATTGCACCAGACTGAAATTGGGAAATTCTTCATATATATTGATGCACGTACTGTATATACACTATATGTTCTAATGTTTGTGGACACCCTTCCTAATGAACGTTTTAGAGGACTACTACAGCCAATGCTGACACAGATGTGCTTCTGAGATGAGCTGGAGTGGTGATCATCCTACATCCTGATGCTCTCTTTGCTGAATGCAATCAAATCTTCACATCAATGCCCCAAAATATAGTGGAAAGCCTTCCCTGAACAGTAGAGACAGTTACTGCAAATGAGGCAGGATATACTCTTATTAATACCCTTGATTACAGAAGAAACAGTGAAGGAGCAGGTGCCCTAATGCTTTTGTCCATATAGTGTAAATAGGACTGAAAACTTGTTACTAATAAGAAGTTAAATTGTAGAACAAGCATTATATTTAATACTCTTTCTGATGCTTTTGGGAAACTGAGCCCTGATTGATTATCATCAAAGTTTGGGTTAAGGATTAGGTTTAGGTTTAGGTTTAAGCTATGGATAGGGTAAGGTTTAATGGAATTTGTTCAATTTTGTTGCATTTAATAGGTAAGAAAAATCACCTACAGTGGACTCTAACCATGTAATGATGACCTTGGAGCTCCCAAGGTTATCTTTACAAAACTGATTGTTTTAGTTACAACAAGATCACAGCTAGATTCAGTATATGACCCCCTTATATAGTACATAGTAAATATTACCTGTGATGAGTATATGACCCTGTTATACTGTAAAGAATATAGTATTTATTACCTGTGATGAGTATATGAGTCAGATACGTCATGAGTCAGAATTTACAAAATCTTCAATGCTAAGCCTCTTTCATGCAGACATACTCTTTGCCATCCAAGTTGGCTGGAAGGACTGGCCTGTCTGAAGCAGTGGAGCAGCACCAGCAGCCTCTGGCCCAGACAGCCAACTGAGCCTACTCTCTTTTCAGATATATCTGAAGCATATACGTGCATGAAGAAAGCTATACATACAACACAAACATGCAAACTGTGCATATAGCCACATATAAACACATGCATGTGTGTCTTTGCCCACATATCCAAATATATACACATGAACACACACACACACACACACACACACACACACACACACACACACACAGAATAGCTGATTTGATTAAGTCCCAAGCCTCCATTATTATGTTAGGTAGGTGGTGTAGAATTTCAATGATAATCCATAATGCATGACCTGTTCTGTTGCCGTGGCAACATAAATTCAAGGTTACCGGCTTGCAGAAGCATAACTGGGAGCTCCAAGGAGGGCGCTGCTCAAAATTCTGCTCATGGAGGAGGAGCATCAATCAAACTGTCGCAGATTGCAAAGTACTCATAATCAGATGGAATGCCTGAAAGAGAGAGAGAGAGAGAGGGGGAGAGAGAGAGAGAGAGAGAGAGAGAGAGAGAGAGAGAGAGCATGAGCATGTAGACAAACATAGATCATTCTGTATACTAACCTATGCTAGCCATATAAACTTGCTTCTCTTACACAGACCAATATACACTGAGCTCTGAAATGGAGCCGGTCAATTTGAGGCAATATCACCGTTTTCATGCAGTTCCAGGTGACTTGCTCTCACTTCATTTGCCGTTATCTTGCTCAGGCAGGCTGGGATGTGACCTGAGCTTTCAGCTGCTGTGGTGGGGGGAGGACGATGGAAATCAATTCTCACCAGAGACTGATGCTTCACTGCCACCCACAGCCCCCCGCTGAGAGAGAGAGAGAGAGAGAGAGAGAGAGGGAGAGAGAGAGGGAGGGAGGCAATCTCTCTGCTCTTTGGGCCATGACTGCTTACTTTCAGCCTCATTCCAGAAGAAACTCCGTGCAAATCCAACTCAAGCCCACATTCACCATGCCGCCTGCTACTGGATGCCGGAGCAAAATATGTAAAAGAAAATGTATTTCAACTTAAGCGCTTACGCCCTTCATTTTAGATGAAGCATTACAATGCCCACATTAATACTAAACGAACAGCATGAATGAAGAATTTTATTCAAGATCCAAACATGCTACTTTCATTGCCTTTGGCTTCTAGTTTGTTCAGGACTGCACTAAGCATGATTTTTTTTGTTACTGAAGATAAAAAAGTACTGCAGAGACAGCACTGATCTCCTGCTGTCAGAACTGTGCTGAATCACATCATATTACAATATACAGACTCCTATATTCTTCTGCGGATGCACACTGTGTAATATATCAACATCTCATACTGTTTTGACACTTTTCACTATGCACTTTACACTGTAAACACTGCAGATACTGTTTGCCATATTCATACTAAACTACATCATATCAGAGGACTATTTAATGCCATGCTCATACATATGAATAGATATGCCATTACTTGTATTCCTCTTATTACTATTATGTAATCTTATTTTGTATTGTAATTTATGTCTATTATTATTTCTATGTTTATGTGCAATTTGATGTTTTGCTACTTTGTGATTTATTTTGGGATTAATAAAAATCTATCGATTTATTTACAACAGCATTTTCAAAGGAGTTGGGATGCTATGCAAAAGGAAAATAAATGTAAATTCAAACAATAAAATGATGTGAAAATCTCATAGACATGAGAAGGTGATTCATTTTGCCACTGCATGAAAAAATACTCATTTAGAACCTGATGGCAGCATCACATCTCAAAAAATGTTGGGACAGGGGCAACAAAAGGTTGGAAAATAAGTGGTGCTAATTAAAAAAAAACAGATGGAGGAGCAATTTGCATGTCACATGACTGGGTATAAAAAGAGCATTTTAGAGAGGCAGAGTCTCTCAGAAGCAAAGATGGGAAGAGGTTCATCAATTTGTGAAAGCCTGCATGTAGAGAATTTGTAAAGCTTTGAATATACAATAATCAACAGTACATAACATCATCAAAAGATGCAGAGAATGTGGAGAAGTCCTTGTGTCTAAGTGACAAGGCCAAAAGTCAATACTGGATGCTTGTGATCTTTTGGTCCTCAGAGGGCACTGCATTAAAAACAAGCATGATTCTCTATTGGAAATCACTACATGGGCTTAGGAACAATTCCAATTCATCTTCTATGAACACAGTTCCAAACAGAAACCACAAACGCAAGTTAAAGCTGGATTATGCAAAGAAGAAGCCAAATATCAACATGATCCAGAAATGCCATTGTCTTCTCTGGGCTAAACCTAATTTGAAATTAACTAAGGTAAAATTGGTCAAATGAATCAAAACTTTTTGTAAACCACGGAATCTGTGTTGTGCAGACTCAAGAGGAGAGGTACCATCCAGCTTGTTATCAGTGCACAGTTTAAAAGCCTGCATCTCGGATGATACAGGGTTGTATTTGTGCCTATGGCGTGGGCAGCTTACACATCTGGAAAAGCATTACCAATGCTAAATAGAATATAAAGGTTTGAGAACAACATATGATCCCATTCAGACAACATGTCTTATAGGCAAAGACTTGCAAGACAATGCTAAACCACATACAGCATCCATAACAACAGCATGGCTTCACAGAAGAGTAAGGGTGATGTACTGGCCTGTCTGCTGTCCAGACCACATTTGGCACCTCATGAAATTGAAAATCCAGCAAAGAAGACTCAGCACTGTTGGGCAGATAGAATGCTAGAATCAGACTAAAATTAAACATTTCTCTCCCAAAACTCCACCAATTGGCCTCATTGCTTCCCAGATGTTTACACAATGGTAGACATAACACTGTCCCAACTTTTTTGAGATGTGTTGATGCCAACAGCTGCATCTATCTATCTATCTATCTATCTATCTATCTATCTAGCTAGCTAGCTAGCTAGCTAGCTAACTAAAAAAAACCTGAAACAGCAGAAACTGTCACACTGCACTCAAAAGGACATCTGGGTTATTTAGTGATGACTCTGGGTCATAGGCTTTGGCTACAACGGCACTGTAGTCAAATATTCTAGACACAGTTCTTATTTCATTTCATGGCCATCATGTTTTTTTTTACAAACAATTGGTAGAGAACAACACTGGTCACATCATTTGGACTTTAAGGGGTTTGTGGACCTCTGTAGAATTGACACAAAAGTCTCTGACTCCTCATCTCCCTCACACACACATAAACACACAAACACACATCTCCTGCATCTGTCCAAGCAGGAATGCACTGGTCATTCAGAAAAGTTGGCCTTCCTCCCAGGGTTGTGAATGTGTTCTGGAGGGGCCCTTTGTTCTGTCTTTCTTTTGTGGCCCTCAAACATATCAGGTTTTCTTTCAGTCTCGCCAGATAGCAGAGGACTAGAGGCCTATGAGGGTGGCAGGGCCATGCTGACTGATCTTTAGACACACAGCTGTGTGTTCTTGGATTAGCCTGATCCCGGATGGGCCAGAAACCTCCTCTTCTTCTTCTCTGGTTCGGCCAGACTTGTTGAAAGCTGTGACATGAGGGAAAATGGTCAATTATTCTTGCTCGCTGTGATCTGGCCCACTGGTCTTAAGCCTTTGTGTCCTTCTGTAGATTATTTTGGCGGGATATCTGCCATGAGGAATTCAGAGAGGGTGTGCCGGGAGACCGTGTCCTAAATTTGTATTCATAAGGTTATAAGTCCACGGCTATCGGGGTCACCTAGTTAAATTGGGTGGCTCTCTTTTTTGATAATGCATTGCCCAGGCTTGATGATGTCCTCATGGTCCATGTCACATATACTTTATCAGGAGCAGAAATAACATGCAAGGCAGAGGTGGTCCAGGCCATTTCTGGCCATAAATATTAAACACATAAGAATGGATAAGACTTGCCTTGCCTGGCCTATAGTAGATAAGCTGAGAAAGAATTGCAGCAGCACTTGGAGAGTCCATTTGCATGACTTACAGTGGAAATGGCCTGAACAGCATAAGAAGAGCAAACAAAACAAAACAGCCTTTGATCATATCTTCAATAAAGAGCAGTTTCAGAATCAAATCTATGAAACCACTATGGATTTTAAATGGAGCACCATGGCCAAGGTCCAACAATCTTATCACAAAATAAGCTCTGATGTGGGGATTTTTTATTAGTTTGTAGGTGTTCTCTTTTTCCCTTGTGGTGTATTTTCTTCCCTTCTTTTAATGATTTGAGAGATGAATAGTCAGTGACTTTGTTTACTTCAGAGCACCTTTTTTATCCATACGTGTTTGTGAATGCTAATATGTGTTTGTGATGTGCGATATAGCTTGTTTTATACAGAGCCGTTGTATTTCTGAATACAGATGGTTCTAATTATACAGTGCAGTCAGTAAGCAGTTGGACAATGACACATTTTTGTTGGCTTGGCTCTGTACTCCAGAACATTGAATAGAAAATGAAATGTTGACTGTGAACTAACATTCTAGAATAAGTGTTACATTTTCATCAATATTAGACTGACCTTATATTAATCATGATTTATTTATAGCACCATAAGTAATTGGACAAGTAACATTAAAGTACTTTTTCAAATCTGGCTTGACATCCGATACCCAGAGATATCAGCAGTTTTATACATATTCCAAATGTGACTGAGTGGTTGGTTGCTCAGTTGTTTATTCAGTTCTGCACTGGTATCAATCCATCATGCATCAGTGAGAAAAATGTAGAGATTCTAGATTTTAGCTGTTTAGCTGTTCTAAAGGAAAACAGTATATGTTTTCTTTGTGACAGTCACTGTTTTCTCCGTTTGGGTTCATTTTGGGTGCTGCTTCAGTTTCTGACCACTGGTTCCACTGTAGCACTTTAGTATAAAGTACTGATTCACAAGGTGTTTCTTGGCTTCCTGGGGTTGACTCTGAGTCATATTACAGTACATATAAATATGTCTGTGTGGAGTTTGGAACGAAAAATAAAAATACATTTCATATAACAGCAGATAATGCATCAATGCACAAGTGTCAATTGGCGTGTTCCAAACGTCTCACTTGAGTAGAAGAGACTCTCTAGTGTGCTTCAATGGTCAAGCAAGGTCATGTGCACTGCAAACAGGAAACACAACATTTCTTATGTTATAGTATGTGAAAAACAGCACAATTTTCAATGTTTTGTTTGAAATAACATGCACAGCGTAGGAGTTGACTCCCTGCATTTCAATGGAATCAGTGGTCAAGTGTCCTCATTGGTTCTTGGAGCCAACCCAGGGAGCATGGGCCCAAATGTAACCCACATCTGCAGTTCTCCTATGGCCCACATAGGGCTTTGAATGACATTGTTGACTCAGGGTGAGTCTGGCTGCCTCAACTCAGCCACAGGTCCACCTTCTATGGGCCAGGAGTGTTGTATGTTGGGAGGAATTAACATTTGGCCCATATATGGCCTACACAACACATGCCTTAAACCAAATCAAGCACAGCTAATGACATTGAGCCCATATCTGACTCGCACAAAACTCACCATAACCCAAGTCTAGTACAGCTCATAACATTTGGCCCACTCAACATTTGCTAGTGCTATAGTTGAACCAAAAGTGCCAGAAATGGCACAGATTAGGCACAAAAGTATCTGCTATCTGGGAAAGACTCTTATGGAGTCGACCTCCCCAGCTGGTAAAAACACAAGCAGAAACACACATCCATCTCAAGAAGTAGCAGCAGATGAATATACATGTATGATCCAACCAACTAGACCTTTTCTCTGAATCATCATTGCATGATTATGTGGAGAAAGTCATTACAAGGAACAGTGCCTGTATCATTTAAGGAGTGTATGTATAATATGTATAAAATAGACAATAGATTTGACAAAAGAATGTCCTATGGGAGCTTTATTTTAGGAACTTTTATCAAATTATTAAAGCAATTTAATGAAGTGCCTGCAAATCGACCAATATGTGATTTAAAAGGCTCAAATATAAAAAAGGAACTTCCTCTTTAAGTATTTGATTTAATAACTCGGTTAAATCCATCACTCTTTGTGAAACACAGGCCAGCAAAACCTCACCCTCATTGCTTCCTGCTCTGCTCTGTCTTCCCTGCCTGTCTTTTACTTCCTAAACTCATCCAACTCACACTGCCAGATGCTTCTTGGGTAATTATATTTTCAGTTTGCACAGTGCTATAAGCTTCCATGACTTGTTATCTATATTGGCCTCATAGCTTCAGTGTAAAAGAAAAAAGCAAACTTCTCTGAGTGTGACCTGACTGGATTCATGTGGCATAGCCGTATCAACAGCAACAGCAAAGATTAAGTGAACCAAATCATATTTGAAGAGAAACATTATCAAAGTTGTTAAGAAAAAAATACAAGCATGACCATACACAGTCATATCAGAATATCATGACCACCTACCTAATAGTGGGAATAACCACCCTTGGCTCTGAGTGAGCTCATTGGTGATCTCTGACACTTTCCTCATTGCTCCTGTGTTCATTGTAGATGTTAAATAGAGCTGTTGCTTCCCTGGAGCACCAGTTATGCTTTTGGGAGGGATTCAAAGTATGAGAAGTCCATTCTCAGTACACCTTCACTATGGAGGCTCTAGAACATCCCACAAAGTTAGGGCTTTCTGAGATGCTACCACCCTTTGCTTGGTACCCAATTATCATGACCTTTTGGAAATCAGTCCATAAGTAAATGACATATTTTTTACATTTTAACCCCACTTATTTTTTTTTTCAAATGCAGTACAGGTGTACAGACCCAAAACAACACACAATTGCTGTACAGTTAATACCAGACTACACTGCATGCTGTGTGTCTCTACAACAGCATAGAGGGATATTAGTATCAATGAAATAGCAACACAACAATTTTCTTCGTAGTCAAAATAATCTCAACTTAATGGGATTCCCATAAAGATTTTCAGAGCCAAGTTCTAATGAGCCAAGTTCTCTACTATTAACAATCCCAGATATGCAGATGACATCGTCTTATTGGCCACAACAAAAGAACAACTAGAAGAGCTGGTGAGTTGCACTGAGAAGGCTGCAAAGGAATATAGCATGCAGATCAATGCAGCTAAAACAAATGTGATGATGAACACTGAAGATATAATGAAGATAACAGTCGAAGGAAGACTTCTGGAGCAAGTAGACTCTTTCACATATTTGGGATGCAGAGTAACAAAAGCCGCAGACTGTGCCAGTGAAGTGAAGACAAGAATGGCCATGGGCATGCTGGTGATGGTCAAATTGACAAAGATGTGGAAAAGCAAGTCAATTAGCACCAACACCAAACTAAGACTGATGAAAGCCTTGGTCTGGCCAGTAGCTACATATGGATGTGAAGCCTGGACACTGAAGGAAGAGGAAGAAAGACGTATTCAGGCTTTTGAGAACAAGTGCATCAGGAAGTTGCTGAAGATCTCCTGGATGAAGATGATGACCACTGAGCAAGTCTATGAGATGCTAGAACTCAAAAGGAGTTACTGATGCACGTTAAATCCCGCAAGTTACGTTACTTTGGTCATGTGATGAGGCAGCACATGAGAGCATTGAAGGAAGTGTTATGACTGGACTTGTGGAGGGAGTCAGAAGACGTGGAAGACCAAGAATAACCTGGATGTATAACATCAAGACATGGACTGGATTATCAGGTGCTAGCCTGCTACAAGCAACCAGAGACAGATGGCATTGGAGAGAGGTGACTCGTCTGTGCAGCCTACCATCGCGAAGCAATGATGGCGTGTGACATGACATGACATAATGTCCTCTTCAAGTCCAGAGTGAGAAATGATGATCATATATCTGCCAGACATAAAAGGCAAGGCTAAATCTTTGCATTGACTAGTGCAGAAGGTTACAGCCACATGCTAAGCATTTTAGTATGCAGTTCTAGCTGATAGTTACTAATTCTGGATATTAATAAAAAATTTGAAAATGTAATTTTATAAACGACTGAAAAACACCCATTTTGAAAATTGCTTCTTTCACATGTGGTTTATTGACATAAACTGGCACTGTGGCATAACTATAATGTAGTATGTATATCAGCTTTTCCTTTCTATTTTTAGCTTTATATTTTTTATTCTATTTACATTCTATTATTAATGTTAAGTTAGGATAAGCATCTTATCTCAGTTTTTTGAGGAAATGGACACCCACACATTCAAAATGCTAAGGCTTGTCTTTAATATGTCCTTAAATGAACTTACTTGGTTAAACTCTTTCTCAGTTAAATGTTTCTTCTTTCTAACTTGTTGCAACCAAATTAAAAAAGAGAGTGTTTTACTCACAGAGTGCATGTGGCCTTTGTGCATTAGTAATGGTGGTAGGATTTGATGGGTTTAGGGCTGAGAACTGTGGACAGATTAATGGTATCCGCTGTAGAGTGCGGCTGACCACATGCTGGGCCTGTTCTCTGTACTCCAGCACTGCAGGACACTGAACTCACAGGAAAGTCATTGATCGCTCACTTGGCATCTTGCCTGGGTTTACCTTGTCTGCTACATGAGATATGACTAAGCACATTTAAAAGAGAACATTTTATATATATGTGCTGCCTCATAGTGGATACACTGGAGCCTGACGGAGAATGTCCACAGATGAGCGTGTGCATGCAATGCCAGATTTGAAAAAATGTTAATTTGTGTATGTCTTATCTGTCACCTGCAGGCCTTGTTTATATCGGCGTATCTAAGCAGTGATGAGAGGCTTGGATAGCTGTTGATTTCATTAGGCCCAAATTGATTTCCTCAGGGGTATTTCCTTCCTGTTTGCAAATTGATCCAGGAAGCTTTCAGGTGACCCAACAAACATCCAGGATGTGTTCATGTGTGTTTCCAGCTTATGAGCTAGAACCTTCTGGACTCAAGTATGGCACTTCAAGTATGCAGAGGAAGAACTTACTGTTTTTGTTGTTGTTGTTGTTGTTTTGCCTATTCACTCACTTAAGCCAAACAGCACTTCACTGTTTCCTGCACTCTGCAATATTCTCACTCGCTAAACCATTTCATGTCTAGCTTACCAACATTACCAGGGACTTCTCTTGACCTATCCAAGCTCCGCCCATAAATCTGCTCTTCTGCAGCATTTGTGGTGAGGTTTCAAAAGCTTCACAGAACATTGGCAAATATCTAATTCTGCCTAATGAGAACAGAGAATTTGTGAATTTAGAAATAGTTACATTTAGATGTTGTTGTGAATTTTACATCACTTCTATTTTGTACGCATAGCAAAGGCCTCAGTGTTAGATTAGTTCTTCTAAATGTTATGTAATGAAGCTAACCTTAGCTAAGTGGATAAGTCCATCATTGTCATTCACAACCTGCTTATTTTTGAGTAGCCAGAAACAAGATACAGTTCCACATCATAAAATTAGAATGTGGAAAAGTTAACTGTTGTTCACAATTTACTTAAAAATGATGAACTGTTCAATTTTATTTCATAAAATTATAGCTCATGAAAATCAGAAATCTACAATCTCAGATTATTAGATTTTTTCTTTTGGAGTTTCATTAAATTGTTTTTCAAACAGTATCAACATTTAAACAAAAAGAAAATGTTTTAAAAATGTCACTTTATATATAAAAATTCTAAAATACATGATAGTTATCTTTTGGATTAAATTATGTACACAAATTAACTCTTTCACCATATTGTAATTTCTGTAGATGTACTAATAACTCAGCTTGTAAGAGTAACATTTTAAGGGCACGTGATAAAGGTGCTGTCACTATGATTTGAGGATCGCAAGTTCGAATCTCAGATCATGCTGTTAGCCATCAACAGCTAGGGCCCAAGAGAACCGTGCTCTCTCTGGGCAGGGAAGATGGTGCTCTCCCCATCACTACTACAGCCACTAATGTCAGGTGGCTCAGGTATTTACATGGCGATTCATCAGAACTGGGGATCTTGCGCTTTCCTCCGAGCGTGTTGGCTGCCCAGCGGCGCTGTATTGGCAGCAGTTAGAAGAGAGGCGGAGCTTGACTTCACATGCATCGGAGGAGGCCTGTGTTAGTCTGCACCGTCCTAGAGTCAAGAACATTAATGTGATAGGGAGAGTCAATGAATGGGAGGGTTGATTGGCTACCAAACACATTGGGGAGACAATCAGGTAAAAAAAATAAAATAAAATAAAAAATAGCATTTTCAAATGAAAATCTAGAGTACTGCATAAAAGTCAGATACCACCTAAAACATCTTTTAAACAATTGATCTAGGCAGCTGTACTTGCAAACACTATATAACATTAGAATAAATGTGTCATTATCCAAAGAAAACAAGTACTCAAAATGGTACCTTTTCATGAGAAAGCAAAAGTATTAGTTATTACTTCTAGTACTGGATGTTAACTGCACATCATAAATCATAAATGAGAGAGCATGAATTAAATCAGTTTTTCTATCATTTCTCATTAATTTCAATGAGATTCTTCTTAATGTAATTGGACACTATCACAATCACAGTGCAAAGGTTTGTCTTTCATTTGTCCTTAAATGAACTCAGTTAAACTCTGTCAGCTAAAGTTCCTTTACTTCATTACAAGAACACAGTGTTACACTCAAAGAGTGTTAATTTATGTTTTTCTTTTGTTTTTGTTTTTTTTGTTTTATTTATTTACACGATTCTGTTATGTATTAATTGTAGTGTACAAGTATATTAAATAATATAACATGTGGTTCTAGTTAAAGGTTTATTTTTATTTTATTTTTGAGCATGTCCACATATATACTTCTGATTTAGCTTGGTGTGACTTTTGGTTGTGGAACATTCTCACCTCCTTTCTTTTCTTCTTTCTCTCTATTATTTCAGATGAGTAATGAAGACAGTGCTATTTTATCTGCACACTGGATGCTGTTTGCATTTCTTATTGCCAGTCAGATAAGTAAATCCCAAGGCAAAGCTTTGGCCTTTGGTGCTATCATTCAAGTCACCCTTTCAGCACTTATCTTTGCCACCCCCCACTCTCACCCCCCACACACACATACGCACACACTAGTCCTGCGAAGCCCCTCTCACACCCTTTAGATTTGAAATGAAGCACCAGCCGAGCTCAAGTCTCTTTTTGTATGCACAGCCATTATTGAGTTGATAAGATAGCATCTCTCCAGTGGGGGGTTTGTTGGAGACCAAGGGTGAAATGGATGGCTCATTCCCTGAGTGTTTTGCAAATGAATGCACCCCGGAAGGCCTCCAGGATAGCCAAGGTTCATTCAAAACCATCCATACTCCCCCTCATTCAGTGCCATGCAGGCACTCCTCATTATACTTCTGTATAGACAGTCATCAGCATTATTAAGTATAATCCTACCAGAGCTCCACATTTCATTGTTCTTTGAAGACTTGTGCTTAACACTATCTTCAACATCTCCGGTGTAGTGCTCAGTAAATAAAATGCTGTTGTGCTGAATGGTTCTTACTGTAATCGATTAAAAAAAACGTTTCTGGCAGTTATGCTGACCTACTCCTGACTGTAGACTCATTTCGATTTTGTTTCACCCAAATCACCTGAAGTAAATCAAATTACACAGCCAAAGGGCTCAACAGCAGTGCCTCACTTGAGGCCTGGAAAACACTCTAAGCCACAGAAGTCAGAGTCCGGAGCTTTAACGAAGCAGAAAGTTGGCCTGGGGGAACAGCCAGCTGTTGATGGTGGAAGCATTCTGATAGATGGAGTGTGAAAAAAGAGAATGGAGAGCGGTCAAGACAGACCAGGCTCCCCCCCTCCCCCTCTCTCTTGCTCTCTCTCCCTTTTCTCCCAATTTTTTCTCTGCTACTGTAGCAGATGGCTGGGCTCAGGTGTGGACATGCAATCCTCTCTTTCTCTCTCTCTCTCTCTCTCTCTCTCTCTCTCTCTCTCTCTCTCTCTCTCTCTCTCTCTCTCTCTCACTCTCTCACTCCCCCTTTCTCCCCCATCAGGCATGTTACTATAACAGCAGCTCCATCCAGCCAGTGGCTAGAACAGTTCATTGAACCCTTCGAATCATTTACACCACACTACGTTGGACATAAACACACATGGGAGGCCTCTTGTAATGTTTTCCGATAACCACTGCTGGCCTTATTAGTTTAAACATGCATGTAACAGGCTTGAAATTTATGTAAATGCATCCTCACATGCATTCACCTAATTAACATCTTTGATCCATTGTGTAAAAGTTTAGTTAGTAATTAATGATGGTGCGACCTGTAGCAGGCCACAGTAATAGTTCATCTCACTCTCTTTCTCTCTCTCCACTCTCCCCCTCTCCCTCCAGAGTAACCAAATCACCTGTGTCCCAGACACAGGCTTCAACCTCACCCTCACCTCCTCACATCCCCTCCTTTATGGCTCCCTTGCACACTAATAAGCGGAGGCATCAAAAGGTTTGCCGGCTAGCAGATTTTAATGTTCCTCTAATGACTTTTAAGAGCTTTTTAATGTTTTTTTTAAAGGTTCCTTGTATAAGTGTTGAACATGTCTGGATTGGCTTAAACTAACAGGTCATTTTGTTTAGTGAGAGGTACAGCAGCAGTGGTTTGGAAGGGAATGTATATGAAGGCTCTTTGCAGTGGATAAATGCTGGTATATTAGTGTAGCCACCACAGGTAGCCACTGCAGAGAGGGTGCCTGTGATGACATATCTGTGTGACTGTGCTCTTAGGAGGTGCTGATGGATCCCTGTAGCTACCTAGAAATGAAGATGAGGTCTGAGGATAAAGTGCCTAATGACAATATGCTTTTTGTTTTTAATGACAATATGCTTTTTGTTTTTTATTAACCTTTTAGTTAGCCAATATTTTATTTCTATAAGCACGTTCATCATGTAATGTTTACATACCTACATTACTGTGCAAAGGTCTTAGGCACAGCTAGAAAATTGGTTATAAAAAGCTAGATTTTGGCCGGTAAGTCTTTATAAGTTAATGCTAATATTAATATAACAAGTGCCAGGCTTATGTATGTTAATGTGTTTACTGCTTCAAAATGTTTAACAGTTTCCAAAACTCTCCCCATGACAGTCCAGTCTTATTTGTAGTTCTCATCCAATACCTGCTTTGTAATGGATATATGGATAATGTATAATGTAATATACATTATATATGTATAATGTAATACAGTGAGGAAAATAAGTATTTGAACACTGTATAAAGCTGTATAAAGACACCTGCCCACCCCACACAATCAGTGAGACTCCCTACTACTAACATGGCTAAGACCAAAGAGCTGTCCAAAGACACCAGAGACAAGATTGTAAACCTTCTCAAGGCTGAAAAGGGCTACTGGGCAATTGC
>BRDA01042486.1:0-5000 GCA_036984385.1 Crenuchus spilurus
GTGAAATTTAGAATCAACATATTTCTCCTTTTAAATGTTACATTTACTCAGATTAAACTTTTGATCTGTCATCTATGTTCTATTACAAATAAAATGTTAGATGTTGTCACCTCCACATCATTGCATTCAGTTTTTATTCACAATTTGTTCAGTGTCCCAACTTTTTTGGAATCCGGTTTGTATTTGGTCCAAATTTATCCCAAAAATAAAGTTTAATATTTAGCTGTTTTCAGTCATCGGATTTGGACCAAATTTTGTCCAACATGATATCTTTCTTACCACATTTAGCCCAAATACAGACAAAAAAATAACATGATTGATGCAATAAGATTAAAGGGCATCTGGCAGGTTAAAAGTAAGATTGTGGTTTTATGATGAAATCCAAAATGCACTGAGAAGCCATAAATAGCGGAAGTAACGTAGCTGGAGGGACTCGAGTAGGGTAGCCCTACCTCACTCCTTGTTTACACAATGTTGGGAATGCATGGATCAGAAGAAACAGAGCAGGAATTTGACATGGGCTTTCGTTTTGAAGGCCCACAGCCTTATAACTTTGAGCCAGTGAGAACACAAGATCATCCTGTAGTAGATTATGACAGGCTGAATGGCACGAGACAAGTATCGTTTAACAATTTATTTCTACAAGAATAAAAATACTGGGGCATCTTATTGGGGATATGTACAGTGTACATGTACATCTAGAAGTAGTAATACAGCTGTAGATATGGTGAAGATATTAGCTGCAGACTAATTATTAGTGCATCAACAGTCAAGCTAGACACACACAAACATGAGCTGAATCAAGGCGATCGACTGAGCGCGCGCCCGAGGCTGTAACGAGCCGAGCGGCCGAGGCCGAATACCAATACAAACCTGGGGTTTTCAGGAAAAAAAACCCTTCTTGTGACCCATTAAAGAGGTAATGTGATGTAAATGAGAGTCTGTAGGGTGTAGGGTGCATATCATAGGGAGAGTTTTGTATTGGTATTTGTGTGTGTATATGTGCGTGCAAGCCTGTAGAATGATTCCTGCTCTATTATTTTATATACATATTTTTTTCCTTTGTGGAAAGAGAACTTGCTCTCTCTGAAACTGAGTGAGACTCTGTGAGACCGAGTGTTTGCAGATGGGCTTATTAGCAAGACAAAGAAAGCAGCCCAGGAGACAAAGACTGGTTAATCGCTCCAGCATTCGATGCGGGGGCACAGAGCTACGAAAATTTGTCCGTTTGGGAATTCTAGTTCTAAAACCTATGCTCCATCAAGTCACCAACATTATAGTCACTTTCTAAGAAGTGTGCACTAAATAGGACTGAGTGGGCTTTGACACTCTTTGCACTGAAGTCTTGTCTTTTTTCTTAAACAAAACATACCCATGCCCTAAATGTCTGGCATTTCTGTGAGGGAAATTGATGTACACGTTCGCCAGACAGGTTGGAATTAGTACAACCCCCAGCAACACAAGTATTTACCATTTCTAGGAGTGTGATATACAATGCTACAAGCATGGGCGGCGCCAGAGATTTTCCTTTGCTGGTGCTATGGGGTAGCTTGACTTTTCAGCGAGGGTGCTCTATAATTTAGGCTTTCCCATTAATGTGCATGTCAGTTAAATTTCTACTGCAACAAACGGCATACGCCCTGCTTGTTACACATCACTGCTGTTGATTCAATGTGTAGGATGTGTTTTACAATAAATTATCAACAATTCAGTCTGACAAATTGATTAACCTTTAAGTAAAAATATTATTTATTATTATTATTATTATTATTATTATTATTATTATTATTACAATAACAGACATTGTCTATATTTTGTTTTGGTTCTACAAAACATTGATCCTTTTTATGGTCGTGTCACTGCAGCGTTGAAGCGCAAAAATAAACTCATTTAGAATATTATTAGAAATAATCATGCCATGCTACCAAAATGCTTCATGGTGTGCAAATATGCCAGGATATTACTCAAATGTCGATTTTCCTACCATTGACACATTTTTCTTTATTCATGCATTTATGCATCTGCGCTGCTCGCAGCTTTACTCCAGAGTTATGCTGCCCGCTGCTCCCTCTACTCTATCGCTTGTGGCGCCTCATAGCACTGGTGCCGACTGACTAAGCTCTGTTTAAATGGGGCTGACATCCCTGTAGTGACTGGTGCTGCTGTTTTCTCCACCTCGCTGGAAGTTGCATATTTGGCTGAGAAGCTATTGCTGTTAGACAACTACCACCTTAAGTGGTTATTAAATTGTTTGTTTTTGGTTTATTGGTTTATTGGCGAATAGCTTAATGCTAGCTTCTGTCATTTAGCATATAACAATTCTTACTGATCTTTTTAATAAATGGTGTGTTAATCATAGCTGCAGCTGAGCCTTTTAGTGATTAGGTCAATAATTGAATTGTGAAATAAAATCAAGTCTTTTTGCAAATAAATTGATTGTCAAAGGAGTCTCTGTCCCAACAAACGAATCTGTATTGCTTTATATTTTCTAGTCCTTATTTCCTGAGGTGAAACTCCTCAGATAGCTAGTCGGTATATAAGTAAATGGTGTTTCTTTAACCCCATTTTGGTGGGCATTAACCCCCCTTTTTATTAGGGCTTGGGGATTCGATGGGTATAGAGTAAGCCGCGTCACAGGTGCGGGTCCCTTCCCTCAAATCCATCCTCTTGCCTTTCTCGGTCATGGTCACTGACTACAAGCGTTGTGTCAGACCTGTTAACATCACCTGAAGCCCCAGGTTCACAATCACTCTCATTTTCTTTTGACTGAGTTTCTACTCATGGACGTTTCTGGAAAAAAAACGCTCCATTGTGATAATGCTAGTGCTCCGATGCTAAGTTACAAAAAAATGTGCGCTGGTTAACGAGAAATGAAAGTAAGGCAAAAAGTTAAATGTATGCTGCACCCATTTGCTGAATTAGATCACCTACGTTGGCTTTATGTTTTTATTTTTTTCCTGAAAATAATGCTTTTATCTTAATCTTTTAAATTATACATGGTATTCACACACAAAAAATTATATATATGAGAGAGAGAGAGAAAGACAGGGAGAGAACAGAGAGTTCCGAGTTCTGAGCTAAGTCGTGTTTTAGATGAGCTCCTAAATTTTCTACTATTTTATTTAATTTAAAATGGGATAGACTTTACAAAACAATTCAAATTAAATCATATCTTCATTGTAAACATTTAGGAATCTAGAAGAAAAATTTTTAATTAAAATTTAAATAACAAATTAACATATAGCATAAATTATCAGACGATCCAGGAAAGAAAAGAAGGAAAAACCAAAACAACAAAAAGGCATAAGGAAATATGGAACAACTTAACCCTGTGGAAAGAAAGAGAACAACTACAGGAACACAACAGGAAGAAAAGAGAAAGGAGAGAGTGAGAGATTAAACTCCATTAATCCCACAGAGAAATCAGTGTGAGGGGTAAGGAAGCACCTCTTATAGCTGAATATCTGAAATTAACATTTAATTCAGTTACTGTGGACACTGTGAGCAGGCGTTGTACTAAAATATCAGTACATTTATTATAAAAACTATTCATTAGCTACAGCGCTAAGCTAAGCTAGGAGAGTGACAGTTGGGCTGCTGCATCTTTCAAAACATCCAGAACATTCTTTTGGAGCTGTATCAGGTATGTGTATCAGAGCAGTGTAAGAATGGCTGGAGCAGCAGTCAGAGCTCAGGAGTCTGACTTCTCCACTGTCCCTCAGTCTGAGAGCAGTAAACAGCAGTCCAAACTAAAACAGCAGAGAGACAAACCAGAGACTGCTTAAAGACTGCAGTCTCGTTAAAGGGAAAAAGACCATCACCAACCTGCTGTTCTATACTCAGCACACTGATGTATGGCATTCTGTCATCAGCCAACACTACCAACACAAAGCGTGGCATCTGTAAGGGCCGACAGATATACATCTTTGAGGACCAAGAAAAAGTCTCAGAAAACAGATTTCTGACAGTCAACATGTACCAGAATGGAACCATCATGGTACAAGGAAGTGAGGTAGCACTGACACAGTTTGAGGACATCTTCCCTTCTCTTAAAGAACAGTGTGAAGCTGAGAGAGCAGAGGAATACAGCCTGCCTCTCACCTCAGACACACACAAAACAGAGGAAGAAACAGAGCCCAACCACAGCCACACCCTCACTGTGGAGAACACAGCCTCCTCAGCCAATACTGCCTCTGCCCTGAGTCCACACATCCACACCATGGTAATCCAGCTCAGAAACAGCCTGTCCTTACTGGAGGTAGAGGTAGTGGAACTGAAAGAGCAGCTACAGACCCACATTTCCACCAGTACTGACACTGAACCCCTCAGAGACCAGCTGCACCAGACCAAACATCAGCTGGAGGTGATGGTGCATAATCTCAGAAAAGATGTAGAGAGCCTGCTTGAGGACAGGGAAGCACTGAAGAGGGATTTTATAGATTATAAGGATGGTGCAAAGAAGGAGCTGGCAGACCTGAGGCAGGAGCTTAAGAGAGAGATCTTAAACCTCAGACAAGGGATGGACCAGAAAGACACTATCATCGAGTCCCTCAAAACACAGCTGCAGTCACTCCCTACCCTGAAAACCACTGCCAACACCAAACACACCCAACCCCCTCACAACAGCTCAGAGCCTGGTCCTAGCCAGAGAAAGTGTGCCAAGGCTCAGAAACACCCTCTTCCACTGAAAAACCACCCTGAGCCAGACTCAGACTCACCCACAACCTCCAACAAACAAACAAAACAACCAGCAGAGAAAACTCCAAACACCCGAGTCCAAGAGTCACGGACCAACAGGCCACGTCAACTGCATAAAGACTGTGATACTGCAATCCTCATCGACTCTAACGGAAAGTTTCTACAAGAAGAAAAACTTTTCCCTGATCAGAGGACATCAAAGATGTAGTGCCCAAGAACAAGAGATGCCCACCAAATCCTGTCTGACAATGTTCTTGGTAAACCTGCCTGCATCATCATACACACAGGCACAAATGACCTGA